>JAKSZP010013643.1:0-66340 GCA_022478985.1 Massospora cicadina | reverse complement strand
CCCTTTGGAGACTCTGTGTTTAAGCAGTTCATTACCATCAACGCCTTCTGACAATCCCTGTTTCCATTCATGGTCATGTCAAATAGTCAGAAAGATGCTGGGGCGTTATCCCAATGGAATGTAGGCAATTTAGGGGTTGCCCTAAATTCTTCCAAGTCAGTTCAGGCTGACTCTCTCAATTTGGCTACTCGGTTTACTTTTGGAGTGTCATTGGGCGTCATCTCCAAAATAGTATTGAATGCAGGCGGCATAATTATTGGGGTATTCATTTTCCCAAGTATTGTTCAAAGACTTCCTTCTTCGACATCATTGGCCAAGTCAGACTCGCTTGCACTTCTGTGTGCTTTCAATTTCTCTATTTCTTATAATTTCTTCTCAATGTCTACACCAAATTTTCTCAAATGAACGCGATCTGCTTCACATTCTTTTTTCAGAAATAGGACCTCTCAGACGAGGTCTCCTTCTTTCTTCTTTAACGAGTTTACTTTGCCAAGTAGCTCGTTCCTGAAGTTGGCTACGTTGTCAACTCCTTCCTCCACCTTGGTTACTCATTTATCTAAGGCCACAAACTCCCGGTGGTCCACAGAGTTAAAGGCGTTCTGATTCACTGTGGCAATCTCAGTCCACAACCTACGCATTTCTTCTTTGTACGACATTCTGGATAAATTCTTCTACTCAACTACCCCTGTAGTGAGCACCAACTTGTGAAAATTTTACTCTTAGGAGTTGATTATTGGAGGTCAACCCTATTAATCTTTCTACTGCACAGGTTCAGTTTCCTCGTGCACCTTGCGTTGTAAGAATATATATAATCCTATAATAGTATGATGACTATTATCCGTAGTCAAGTTAGAATTATATTCAGGCTCAACGCTCCAGCTGGTATTTCCAATAATACTGAATATCGCACTCTTAGGGATTCGTTCCCTATAATCTTGTCCACTAAATCTTTGTTAAGATCCTCTGATGACAGTCTCCTTCGGCCCAACACACAGTTGGCGGCAATCCCTTAACCATGGTTCCTTTCATCTCTAGATCCCCACTCAGATCTCTACTCTTCTCTGAGAGTCTACCAATTATTGCCTTCTGCAATAATATCCTTGAGATGGAATCTTCAAGCTAGATGCTGATAGTCTAACTATTGCCAAATCTCCAGTCAAATTAATAATGTTCTTTATTAGTTCTCCAATTGTAAATGTGTGTCAATCTGTGAGTGTTTTTTTATCATAGTGAAATCTAGGGAATTTGGCTGTCTAACCCTTAGTTGACACCTCTTCAATGAAATGGCAGCCGTTGCCATTGAATCACCCTTTCTCATCTTGGCAGTGATGGTCTTCCCCATCCTGACTAGGATTCCAATGTTAGACATCCTTGAGACCTCAAATGGAAAGAGTCAGAAATGTATCCTTAACGCTTTCCTCTTGATCCAAGTATTTCATCCATAATTGGCTAGCAACCTGCTTAGATAATGGGACTTTTTACCCATTATGGCAGGTCACTTCCTTAACCAATCGATTCGCTAGTTGCAGGCAGCATCACTCGCCTCACAACTCATTAAACATTCCCAATCAGTTGGTGATGAAACCCAACTGATCCCAATCAGTACACCTGATAGTTAATTATTATCAGATGCCCTTATTTCATTGGCTGCTCTGCCTGATGAGATATTAGGTATTCATCCAGATTGATCCCTGATGGATACGACCATATAAATCTCCTAAAATCCCCCAAACGTAGTTCCTCCAAAATTTGGGTCAACCGATTTCCAATTCACTTCGCCTTAGGGAATTTTTCCCCTAGCGATACCAGGTAATCTAGCGGGCTGGGAATATGGGCAAAAAACCCAACACCACCCCACACCGTCCCAATTGTGCTCCCCTTTATGCAGCGCCCCACCGTTGGGCCCATCCGCCACTTGGGGGTGTGGTTGGAGGCAGGCGGGCATGCATCTTTAATGATGGAAAACCATATTCTGGATAATGTGACAAAGCGCATAGCCTCCCTCAGAGCCCACCCTACTTCCTTTACTGGCAGGGTTGTTCTAGCCAACTCTATGCTCATCTCCAAAGTTTGGGCTGGAGCCCACGCCATCGCCTTCTCCCCTGTTTTTTTCAAATCTCTGTATGCCCTTCTACAAGGGTGGCTCTGGTTGGGCCGCCCACCGCCAGTGCGCCTTGAGGTCATGTTTGGCCCTCGCCATAGTGGTGGCATGGGCCTGATTGACTTTGAGGCCCATGCTGCAAAGATACTGGGCACCTAGATCGCGGCCATCACCATCCCTTATGATCCCCTCCCAACACTGGTACCGTGCAGCCCGCTCCAACTTCTCCCACGCCCTGGGCCTTGCCAATTTGTCACACCCTCACTCCTTGATGAAATATCTGGCTTCCCGCCCTTCGGCCGCTGGTCCTCATGGTACTGCACCCCACTTCAAACGAATCCTTCTCTCTATGCAGAGCGCTGAGTGGAGAATCCATCTTTGTGAGCACATAATCCAGATAGGGCGCCCCTCTCCTTGGTTCACACAGGAGGTACAGGGGCTACCCATTCTGGACGGAATAATACCCACACAGTCCCATGTCCTATCCAGGGTGGACTACCTGGACATGATGTACATTCCTTATTCCCTTGAAACCCAGAAGACAATCTGGAAATACACCCACCACCCTCTGCTGCTGCCTCATATCCGTTCCCATTTGTGGCAATGTCAGAGGTGGGTGTACCATACTTCTGAGCTTTCTAACGCTTTACACTCATCCTGCGTCGTATGTGGCCAGTATGGAACGCTCTTTCACCGCCTGGAGAAGTGCCCTACCTCTAAAGCGATATGGCGCGAGGTGCAACGTCTGCTTGGCCAGGATCAGACACATCCCTTCAGATTAACTAGGGATATATTTGCTTTATATATGGTCTCCCCTCTCCCACCCTCCCTCCATGCTCTGGTGGTTGCAATCGCCATGTGGACCATCCACACGATTGTCTTGAGTGTCATTGCAGGCTCCACCCCCACCTTCCCAGAAGCTGTCCACCGGTTACAGTCCCACTTAGTAGACCACTTTCAAGTGTGGATGTTTGGATATCTCCCACCGTGTCGCCATCAGTTGGTCTCCTCCTGGTTCCCGGTTTGGTTCATCAACTTGGACCCCTTCCTACATACGTGCTCAATTTTGGTTTCAGCCCCTTTACACGTTCCCCCTCCTCCCTATAGTGGTGTTCCCGCTGGCAACAGGAGATAGCATTGCTTCTCTGGGGTGCCTCCCCTGTTCTACGCTCCATTTTCTTTATGCCTTTTCAGAAGTGTCTGTCCCCTGGTTGGCCTTCCCCGCAATAAATTCAAAGAATGCCAACCAGGGGACGGACATTACTAGTTCAAAGCAAAAAACCCACACAACAAACAGGCAACAAACTATAGAAAATAAAAACTCTAACTAGGCAGGGAGCGGAGTACCACTAGCCCACCATGGCAGAGGGGAGGAAGGGTCAGGCAGCTCTTCTTCAGGAAAAGGCTTTGTGGAAGATGCATATTGGTTGTAGAAGCGTACAAAAGCTGAGAGCAAGGGCTTTGGGGCATCAGCGTGGTGGGGCTGGGGAAGTGTGAGATAACGATTATTTACCTCAGGATTAGCTTGGAAGACAGCCATAAATAACTCTGCTAGATGATATTTATTTTGAAAGCGGGCATCTCAGAGTTGGGCAAAATAGCTATATCTTGCAGGGTGATTTTTGCAAATGGGTTGAATGCTGCTAGTTTTGCAACATGCATGACAGTGTCATTGGCATTGTTGGCTAATTTGGTGATTTCTGTGTAGGATTTAGGTAGTTAAGAAGCTCGCTGGTGCGTTTTAATACCTAAATTCCAATAATATGTTTGCAGGAATATGTGATTCTCAACTACTAGGATAATTTTTTAGGGGATTTTTATAATACACTTTTATGAAAATAATTAAACTAAAACACGAGTAAAAGTGGGTTTTTTAAGGTTTTAATTATGGTAATTGGAGAGTTTAAGAAGCAAACCCCCTTAATAAGTCGATCCTTAGTAATTTAAAGTAATTGAGGCTCAAAGTTCAGATTGCTTAGTACATTCCAATTTAGGTAATATGGGCGGTGGCCCTATCAGATCGTTCAAAATTTGCCTTACTTCTGGATCAGCTGATGGGGGGCAATGACAGGCAGTTTAGACCTGTAAGGTAGGGTTTTGATATTTTTTATTCAATCATTTGATGGGAATATTTTCACATTGTGAGGATCTTTCCAACCCTATAAAAGGGCAGGTCTCCGCGGCGTAAGTTGATCTAGTTTTGTTGTAAGGTGGGGAGGGACCTTGAAATGGCTCCCTTGATTCCGCCGCACGTTTGGCGCAATCTGAATACTGGAACTAGTATTGTTTCTCCGAATTTTGTTAAAAGAAGTATTACCCCAATTTGTGGGGTTCCACCAAGAATCAACAAGGGTCTTTTGGCTGATTTTTCATTAACCTTTGAACCACTCTTTTTGATACATCAGACTTGTAATTGTCCAACATACCCCCTTCAAAAATGGTAGGGGGAATAAGGTCACAAGAACCATCCATGCACTTGGTAAATTGTAGCTCCAGAAACAAGGATTTAATGAAGTACTCATTTTCTCGCTTATAGGTGATAACGAAAGGTTCTTCCAAGATGAACCTGAGCTTTTACTTTCTAGGCATGATTCTTTTGTGGTACCAGAGTACCAGATCTGACTCTTGGAAGGAAGGGAGGGGTGGCCTGAGTTCAATGACCGCTTGTCCCTCTTTAGTGACAGTTTTTGCTAAATTGATCATCGCCTTAGACTGTAACTGGATGATGTGCTGCTCCAACTTCTTCATGGATTGATCCAGATCAGTTCTAGCTGTGAAAAAATCTTTGGTGAGTAGAGCAGGCAACCCAGGTTCTCAGCCATACAACGCCCAGAATGGAGACATCTTTAAGATCTGGAGGTAACTGATCTGGTAGGCCATGAGGTACTCGGTAAGTACAGATCCCATGAAGGGGGTCTGCGATGCCCTTTTTCCATAATATAGAGACTAGGGTCCCATTGGCTCATTCCACAGTACCATTAGTCAAGAGGTTATAGGGGGAAGATAAGAGCTGTTGCATTCTCATTTATGTAGCAAGGATCTTCACCACATGGGAGGTGAAGTTGTTACCATTATCACAGAGCAAAACTTGGGGCAACCATTCCAAGCGAAGATATACTAATGGAGGAAAGTGACAATGGCTTTGGCCGTCTGAGCTGGAAGAGCCACAGCCTCGACCCATTTGGTAAATTAATCAATACCTATCAATACATATCGATTTTCACCCGTAGTTTGGGGTAGAGGGCCACCACATCAGGACTTATTGTGTGGAAAGGCTGTTGAGGGGTGGTATATTGATATTGATACTTATTTATGAAGCTGAATTGCTTTTTGCATGTCAGACAGGCATCCAGAACTTCAATGATTGTCTCCATGATTCCCTCCAAGTAGTAGCGTTCTTTCACCCAATCATAGGTTTTCTGCGCTCCACTATGCCTTAAGATGGTATGAGACTCCATAATGACAATCGCTCAGATGGTCAGAGGTAGGGTAACCAGTTCACCCCTATTTTCCTGTATAGCTTCCCATCATCCAACTTAGTTTTATAGGAGTGTTGAGCTAGCCTCTTCTGGATGGGTTCATCCTCATCCTCCCAAGCATCAGGGGTCAGTAGGAGGTCATGTAGCCTCTCCGCTTCACTATTATCTAAGTGAATGATGGGCAGCTGAGTCAACCCATCAGCATTTATGTGGCTCATCTTGTCTTGGTGCTCAATGGTCATATCATAGTGCTGGAGCTTCAAAGTCCAGTGTTCCAACCGCCCAGTGTGATTTTTTATATTCTGTAACCACTTTAGGGAGGCGTGGTCAGTGATCACTTTACACGAGTTCTCATATAGGAAAGGGAGGTATTATCTAAAAGCGAGCAAGATGACAAGGCACTCCTTCTCAGTGACGCTATAGTTGCGTTCTGCCTTAGAAAGCATCATGCTGGAGTATAAGAGACGGGATGATTAACCCCATTATCATCCAGTTGAGACAAGATATCTCCAATAGCGTGGTTGGAGGCATCAGTAAACAGATGAAAGGTTTACTATAGTCAGGGTGGCATAGGCTTGGCTGTCGCTGCAGCATCTTTTTCAGCATTTTAAAAGCATCCTGTTGTTACGTTCCCCAATGAAAAGGGGTGTTCTTAGCTAAAAGCCGTACGAGGGGCTCACTGAACTGAGCGAAATTGGGTATGAATTAATGGTAGTACCCCATCATGCCCAAAAACACCTGAATGAAATGGAGGGTTTTGGGTGCCAGCATATTGGATATCACCTCAATCTTATCATGGAGAGGCTGGATCCCATCTGAAGAGATGAAATGGCCCAGGAAATTCAACTTCTTCCGGAAGAATGCACATTTGGAGGGCTTCAGCTTGATATGGGTGTCCCGCAGGCGTTGGAAAACTTTATTTAAGTGTGAAAGGTGCTCATTGAAAGTTTGGGAGAAGACGGTGATATTGTTTATATAGACAATTATGCAACTAAGCTTCAGATCTTGCAAGATGTGGTCCATGGCTCGCTGGAAAGTTGCAGGTGCATTGCACAGCCCTTGTGGTAGTCAGGTAGGTTGGAAGAGGCCCTCACTGCATATAAGAGCATACTTTTCCTGGTCTTGTGGAGAAAGGTCCATCTGCCAGTATCCACTAGCCAGGTCCATGGCGAAAAAGAACTTGGACCCAGAGAGTTGGGCCAGAGCGTCATCAATTCAGATGATAGGGTAACCATCCTTTTTGGTTAAGTTATTCAGTTTGAAATATTCCATAACTATCTGATGCCATTCATTCTTCTTTTTTATGAGCAATAGTGGAGATGACCAAGGGCTTTGAGAAGGCACCAGTAGCCCTGTGTCCAGTAACTGTTTAAGCTCCGTCCTCATCTGAAGCTCCTCAACTTTTAATTTCTTATAAGGCTTGTATCAAATAGGCTTGGCATCACCAACATCAAAGGTATGAGTCAAACCCTTCATATGCTCATAGTCAGTATCAGATTTTGGAGAAAATGTCACTATATGACTCCAGTAAGTATTGAACTTTATTAAGTTCAGCGGGAGTTAGATCAAGGAAATTTGAACTTTGGGCAAAGCGTATAATTTGGTCAGTAGGTAGTCCCATATCTAGTATAGACCAAATATAATGGACTTGTTGGTTGTTCTCAATTGGAATCAGCAGAGCTTTTCCAATCTCCTGATGCTTCTTTACGACCATATCTTTGTTAGTAAGATTCCCCAACAGAAGATTGATGGGTCGCTGGTAGGCAGGATCTAGGATACCTGGCAACACCTGACGTTCTAAATGACTTATTACATCAATGCTTGATAAGTGTAGAAGGCAGTTGCGGGGGATTTACATATTATTTTTAGTGTCCATCACCTTTTGTTTACCCGCTTTGACTAATACCTCCTCTGAAGCATACAATGGAATGCCCTCAGAAGCATCCACAATGTCATTCAGCTTTTTTGTTTCTTCCCAATCTGGTATAAGTAAGAGTGAGGGAGGTGGATTGGTACTCAATGACGCATGTGCATTCTTTTTCTTAGGTTCATCGTTTGTAAAGACCAGGGGAATTTTATAATTTAGAAGGGAGAGGAATCCCTGTTTCATATTAATGATTTTGTCATACTCAATCATGAATTGAGTGCCAATGAGTAGGTTATATGCGTTATTGCTAATGCCATAGCGGAGGCAGCCAGTAGGAGTTTCCTAATTCATATGGGTAGAGATGAGTAGGCTCCAATAGCTCGTGTATTGTTAGGCCCTGCAGTTCCAAACTCTTGTGAATAGTCCAGGTCAGGCGCCAACTTAATTTTCTTAATGAGCATTGAAGAGATCACACCACTGGAGCACCTGTATCAAGGATGGCTAGTGCTCGCACCTTATTGATGACAACCTCTACCTTGGTTATTGTGCTACCAAAAGTAGGGGGAGGGTGAGAACCTTCTTTGATTGGAAAGTGGTGGCAAGGCGTTGAGCTATCATAGGGTATTTATCTTTTATATACTGGTGGGTATGAACCTGCTGGGTAGATCAGATCACTGTACCAATAAGCTGGTCAGTATCATTGGCGGTATCAATCACCTCTGAAAACCTCAACAACTGATATGATAGGTTTGTCAGGGTATCATAGCTATATCAATTCTTTTAGGCCTCAACCTATCTGTAATCTGCACTTTCATTGGGGCTCCCAAGACATAATAGCCTGCTTCTTCACCACCCCTTTAAGAGCGTCATCAGAGTAATTGTCAATGCAACTCAACGAGTTACTAAAAGGGGGCTGAGAAACCATCTTGATCTCCTCACAGGGGGAGGCCTTTTTGTTGCTCATCTTCCTTTTGGCTTTTGAAGGGAGCATCGTAGCTGCACTAACTTTGGGGGAGGTGTTGGAAGTGTAATGACTTTGACTTTTGCCTTATAAAGTGAAAGGCTTGGGCTGCCCCAGGACTGCAGGTTTTGAATTAGGGGCAGCCTGAGGTATGGCTGAGGTAAATTGAGACAGCTGCTTGGAGGATAGTGGTTTTTATCCACCTTAATAGACTGCTCAGATAGATGATAACAAGGCAAAGTGATAACTTACTTACCAACTGAGCATTTAAAAATAATGCTGGAGAGGAGCGCTGCCCCATAACTGTACTTATTTTCTGGCTTCCTCACATGATGGAGGAGTATATGGTTGCTGCAGCTCTGCAGAAGCTGGATTACAGAGGGAGACAGCCATTTGAAGATGAAGGAGTCAGAGTTGATTCTCGTTTAGAAGCACTTTGCAGCAGTTCAGGTTCATGAAAGTCAGCCACTGCTAGAAGAGCCTCTTTGATATTGCGTACGGTTCAGAAGGTGCACTTGACTGTGGAGATATGCATTGCTAAATAGGGATAAGACGCCAAACCAGCCACAATAGCAGCAATAGCATCATCTAGAGGAAGAAGTTTGGCCAGCAACAGAGTTTGAGCTTTAATATAGAATCGCTCAATAAAAGAGAGGATCGTTCTCCCTCTTGTAGGCTAAGGCACATAAAGGCCTGTTTTTGCCGTTGTAAACTCTGCTTGGAACCAAATTCTTCAAGAAGCGCTTGCTTAACCTAGCCCAAGTGCTGAGTTTGACCATGTAGGGGACCATTATTTATTGCGCTGACTCAAGCTGGGAAGAATGAACTGGATTTTTTTATGGTCAGTTGCTCCTTACATTGTAGAATCATAAACGTAAAGGAAGGAAGCAATACTGCTCTCATCAGGTATGAACTTGTCTCTGAGAGGGGGTTTTTTAATATTAGGAGAGGCCCTATGAGGGCCTTTAAAAGTGCGCTGCTCAAGCCATTTAAGGCAAAACAAAGCACTTTCTAGCTGTTGTTCTAATTCAACTAACCGTGACTCAGCAGAATTGGGAAGGTTGTGAGGGTTAATCCCCCCAACAGCTTCCATTTGTTTGTGTATTTGTTTTTGTGGTGTACAGGATCACCTGTAGTGAGCACCACTTGTTGAAATTTAGGTTTTGGGAAGCTCGCTGGTGCGTTTTAATACCTAAATTCCAACATATGTTTGCAGGAATATGTGATTCTCAACTGCTAGGATACTTTCTTAGGGGCTTGTTATAAAACACTTATATGAAAATAAATAAACTAAAACACGAGTAAAAGTGGGTTTTTTAAGGCTTTAATTATGTTAATTGGAGAGGTTAAGAAGCAAACCCCCTTAATAAGTCGATAACTAGTACTTAAAGTAGTTGAGGCTCAAAGTTCTGATGCTTAGTAGATTCCAAATTAGGTAATATGGGCGGTGGCCCTATCAAATCGTTCAAAACTTGCCTTACTTCTGGATCAGCTGATGGGGGGCAATGACAGGCAGTTTAGATCTATAAGGTAGGGTTTTGATATTTTTTACTCAATCATTTGATGGGAATATTTTCACATTGCGAGGATCTTTCCAACCCTATAAAAGGGCAGGTCTCCGCGGTGTAAGTTGGTCTAGTTTTGTTGTAAGGCGGGGAGGGACCTTGAAATGGCTCCCTTGATTCCGCCGCACGTTTGGCGCAATCTGAATACTGGAACTAGTATTGTTTCTCCGAATTTTGTTAAAAGAAGTATTACCCCAATTTGTGGGGTTCCACCAAGAATCAACAAGGGTCTTTTGGCTGATTTTTCATTAACCTCTGAACCACTCTTTTTGATACATTAGACTTGTAATTGTCCAACAATTTCCTCCCAAGCTACTTCCAAAAATTAGGGGGTAGTTGATTGTACTCAACCCCTATATTGTTTTGATCAGCTGATTGTGCCACTGCTAAGCAGAGGTGGTGGCAATGGGGCAAGGCCACCGCTGTTAAGGTAAGCTAGCAGTCACTTTGGAAGGGGATGGCATTAGTTTAGGAGCATATCATCTGGGTAGAGGGTTTCGTCAAAATCAGAGTTGTAAAATTCAGCCCAATCATATTCAGCTTGGCCTTCTTCACCGGATTCATCATCTTCATTTGTGAAAATTTTACTTGATTCATCAATCTCACCCAATAGGTCCCAAGGATTTTGGTTACAAGAATAGTGGATGTAGAATTTGGGTGGGCAGTAGTAGTTGATTGGGTTGCTTGGGTGCAAATGGTGGTCTAAGCCTGGCTCTGATTGGTCAGGTTGTGCCCAGGGTTGTGAATGTGGGTGGAGGTTTTGGTGGGTGCTTTCCATCGATGGCTCATTGTGAGAATATTGGATGGGAGGGGGCAACAAAATGCCCCATTCAGATGTCACTGAAACGGGTTCAGAAATTGAAACAGGTGAATTGGCATGGTGGCAGGACCATTTAGAGTACTCAAGTTCAAAACAAATGGGACAAATCTGTTAACTACTATTGACACAAGCCCAAAAGAAATGCTCCAGTGCCACAGCAATGTGAGCACGTGAGAGGATTTGTTAGGCAATGGCTGAGTGATTTAGGAAGATGCTGGCAGTGGCTCAAGGGGAAATCAGACGCTCTGCACCAGAAGAAACGGTGAAGACTAGTTTGGGATGAGTGCCATAAGCTAAAAGCCCTGACATCAGCTCGTCATACAAAATTTGGGGTGGGAGATTAAGGGAGGTTGGCAAATGACACTGACAGTGTGGTGTCATCGGGGAGGCGAGTTTGGGTAGCGGGGACAGGGGTATTTTTGTAAATTAAAGGAGTCAACGCTGCCAATACAGAATCCTTCTCTGTTTAGAATCCTATGTCAAATAGCCCTTAAAATGGTGGAAGTCAATAAAGCCAGCAGGTGCAAAGGCAGTGGTAGCAATTTTTTATTGCTTTGTCAGTGTATGGAAATAAACGCTCATAGACAACACAGAGAAAAAAATAGTGGATCTAGGTAGGATGAAAGGATGGGGGTGAGTCAGGTGAATGCACGCTAGGTGAAGCGCTAAGCTCCATGCAGGGACAAATTGGCAAGTAGAGTTTGGCAGACTATTTATGCCTATCCAAATGCGTGCACCTGCAGGGTGGAAAATTCTTGGAGGTGGATCACTGCTGCCCCACACTGAAGCAGCAGGCGGCGGATCTGAGGACGTAAACTGGAAAATAGAAGTGTCTAGATGGCGATAGCTAATTTAAACTTTTTGTAAAATTCGCTCAAAAGTGAATCAAGTGGAAAGAACGTTTTTGCCTTATTTGTTATAGGGAAAGTAGACTTTTATATTATTTATATTATTTGATTTTTTATTTTTTTATTTGAGGTGGGCTGACCTGGGGATGATACCACACCAGTGAAAGGAAGTTAAGAAAATGGGAAAGGAGAATAAAACCCAGAAAACCTCCATTCATGGCATACGATAAGACAGGAACTCCATGGACCGCCTTTGCTATTTGCTATCTCAGTTCAGGGCATTGGTGCGCAAAACTAACACAGTCATAATCATCCCCTACCCAAAGTTTATCTACCAGGGTTCAAACTCGGGGAGGCATTGGTAGAAAGTCCACATTTTACCACTGGGGTATCCTCCCCATAAACTTTTATATTATAATAAACATTATGTCAGTCTTTGTGTTCATCTTACACGGTACTTCTATATTAAAGTTGTATATATGAAGAGATATCAATCCTTAATTAATATTATGTAATTATATATTGTAAAGTAATTGATCTATATGTGCTCAATTAACATAGTGAGATCTATAAGATTTATTACTTTTAATTAAGCTTTCCCTCAAAATAACTAGATACTAACAATTCACTGTTAAGCTTTTTTTTCTTGTAGCAATCACTTTAGTTACTACGATTTGATTCAAACAGCAAATTTGGATAATCACACACAGGAGAGATGGGCGACTTTATCAATAAAAATAATACAACATGGGCGAGCATCGCAGTGAGCAGTGCGCTTAATGGTGCAACTAAGGGCAATAAACGCCCTGGAGGGGGACCAGGAACCCAATCCACAAAGAAATCGCAAACCCAGACACCATCTGGGTTTATGGTATTCACTGTAAAGCACGCGCAATACATGTACATTTAATTCAACCAACCCTTATCAAAGGTGGAGCACGGGATCAGACTCTTCCTGAGGGGATGAGTCACAGACCCTGTGGAAGAAAACATGTGAGGCACAGCCCTCACTTTTCCCTCATGCAGTGTATGTAGCTACCAATAACATGGGCTGCAACTGGATCGATATTGGTTTTAGAACAGCCGATGAAGCTGATGCTGCAGCAAAAATCTGCATGGAAATTGCCCTCCCCGAGGGCAAAAAAATTGTGCGCACCATGCGCACCAGATGGAACAAAGAAAAAACTTTGTTCATCTCTTTTGACTTGCTCCCCACCAACCCTCCTCATAAGGTATTTGAGGAGGAGCTCTGCAAAGGTCTCGTGGCCTACAGAGAAATTCAGCAACTCAAATTACAGCGATATTTCCTGATGCCAAACCTGTGCACAGGCAAAGCTATCGCCATGATCAACCCCTTCCCAGAAGTGGAAGAGGACTTATCCAGAATTCCCTGCACAGCAGAATTTCACTTCGCAGATGGGGGCCAGTCAGCTGCATTCTAAGTTACACCAGAACGTGCACCGCCCATTTGCAACCACTGTGGCTGTCATGGAAATGGCAGAAGAAGTTTAGACCGGCCTGCCAGTCAGGATGTGTGAACACCCAAAAAGCAAGCCAGAATGCCAGAGGCATTGCCGACCATATGACTTGATATGGAGCCAGGAAATGTGATACCACGAAGTGGTGGTGTAACAACAGGGTAAGGAGTGTCCCAATGGCAAACCACACTGAACCCATTCCCAACACAGTAGTTCAAACTGCAGGAGGTGGGATTACTGGGACAGTCTTGAAGAGATTCTTGGCTTGAGAGGCTGATTCATTGGGGGCAATAGGGAGATGGATTCTCCTATCCATTGTTGCACATAGGGCCATAAGTTCCCTGTATATTGCTGTCAGAATTCATAAGAGCGGGGTTGTAAGACCAAAAGAGTCAGACTCACTGGGCCCAATTAATGATAGAGGGAGCCATGGTGACCAAAAGAATTGGTAAAGCCCACCCAGAGTGCAGGGCGACAGACCACCAGGGAAATGCCATCTGGGATGCGGTCAGAATGGAAAATAAAGAAAATTTGATTTTTTTTTATATTTTGCAAAAATTTTATTGAGAAAGGAAAGTAAGAAATCAACCGACAATTTTCTCAGTGCCATGCAACTGATTAAATAGTGGTTGATTGAGGAGTGACAGGATTGGGTTGGGACCCAACAAATTTGGCTTAACCGGTGCATTGTTTGGGAATGGGGGGTTTATTCTTTGGGAACTGACATCGCAAAATTTGGCAGTGTGCCAAGTCTCTGTTGGTTCGACCTCAAACGTCCAAACCAGGGCTCAACTATTTTTCTGATGATTAGCACAATGGCGTTTGGCCCAACAAGTGATGGGAATCCCCAAGGCCATCCCTTATAGGGATGGGTCCATTTGGTTGGGAACGGGTTCAGGACAGCCAACCCACCCGCGCTCAGTCATTTAACCATTTGTTCAGTCAACAGCAGCACATTGGATACAATGCCCAAATTACTATCTGAGGGCTTTGAACCCTCGTCGATTGTGCCCAATATTTGTTCAACTGGTCTGGAGATTAAATTGGAACTGTTGGGAAATCCAGCTGATATCTCATTCTTCATGTTTTTACAGTCATTCAAATTTTGGGCATCAGCCAGATTGCTGCTGAATTTAATCTGACCAATTTCAATTTAGTAATCTCAACACAGATTTCCCAATTCTTCACAACAGTTCAGCTGAGGTAATTGTGGGTATTGGGGGTGGGATCCAAAGCAGATGAGCTGTTACCCATCGCTCATCTACTATGTGAGTGAGGTCGCCCTGAGTGATGAGAGGTACTGCCATCCTCTTCAGTGTCTTTTTATTTGGAAATGGGAATATGGCCTGATCAAGAGCCAAAGGATGTTCCCCAAGACTTACAGTGGCTCACTGGGCCACAAGGAACATGTATGCCCTGTGAAAGAGGGCTTAATGGAAAATGATTATTGTGAGGAAGCAATGGATGAAGATAATGAAAACTTCGCCAAAATAACTGACAGTCACCACCCGTTCCGCTGGGAGAAGATGGACTATACTCCATTGTGGACCCAGTTACATGCAAAGAATATAAAGTGGCATAAAAAGCCTCAAGCGAGCAGCAGCCAAAGTGGTGGCACATGCGGAGTTTGCCATTAACCCCGGACAAATTTTGGAGGATATTTCAGATATTCACCGAGCCAACCAATCAGAACAATATGCCCAGGTCAAAAATTTTTACAGTAACCTGACCGAGTCACAAAGTGACATCATTATGCACATACTGAGTAACAATGCAACCGCAATTTGGGTGAAAATGCGGTGCGCAATTCACCAAAGTCAAACCTCAAAAATATAGAATCCAATCAACAATCCGCATCAAATCAACATGAGACCTGTGTGGGAAAGGTTGATGAAGATGCAAAAAACTTCAATTCCTATGAATCATTGGGTCAGATCAAGGGAACCAACAATGGCAGTGAAAGAGTTGGAGTACAGACGCGGAGCATGGCCAAAATGAGCTGCGTTGGGATAGGGCCAGAGGGTCCTCCCAACCGCTCCTGAGGCGCCGTGGGCACCTCAGTGTCAATAGGGACACTAAACATTGCGGGAGCCAGGGCTCATATGTCCCAAGCCAAAAATCTGGAATTCCTGTGAAGACCTCTTGTAGACATCTTGGTCATCCAAGAAACCACTGTCTACAGGGGGAAGAAGGATCCTGGTCAACCAGGGTCACCCATCACAATCAGTATGGACGCCTCACTGTGGGGTGATCATCCAAAACAACAAAAAATTTAAAATTTCACTTTTCACTTTTCATCACACCTACACAGTTAAGTCCTGGTAGCAACAATCATATGCCAAGAGGAAACAATTCCAATAGCATGTGTCTATGCACCGTGCACCACAACTGAGAGAAAACAATTTTTTGAAAACGTTTCTACTCTTACTCTCCCACCAGATACCATTTTGTTAGGCGATTTCAACTGCTGGGATAACCCCAATATGAATTGATGGCCTAATCCCAGGGGAAAACCCACCTGGACACATTGAATTCCACACAATGAAGGCATCTATTGGCCTACAGGATGCTCTCCCCCAGTTCACCACTCCTTCACCACATGACGCGGCCCAACATATGCAAGGGATCATATCAATGAGTCACATTGACCAGATCCTCATCCCGCAATCCCACCGCTCAAGAATCTTTGAAATTTACAACAAAAAAGATCAAAATTTCTGACCACTGACTGGTTACAGTGCAGTTAGCGCCAACCCAATCCCACACACAGGTGTCACCTTGGAGAAAGCTTCACCCGGAAAATATAAAATGCCTGAGATATCTGACTGGGTAAAATAAGGCTATGAACCCAGAATTCACAGCCCCATTCACTTTGGATCCCTCGGAAACATGGGAAAATATCAAAAAGGACTTAATCAACAAAACCCAACATATTGCATCACATAAGTACACCGCAGACATGGCCACAATCAAGCATACCTTGGCGGAACTAGACCACCTGGAGATAAATACTCTGAGATCTGGCTATAGCCCCAACTGGGGATGCAAATGGGCAGAAATATCTGCCCAACTTAACAATCTCATCTTTGAATACCAACATATAATCAAAGTATCAAACAAAGGTAAGTTCATAAAGGAAGGCAAAAACCTGTTTGACATACTTTTTCCACCAATTCCACTCCCGCAGAAACCAGCCCACGTGCACACAGGTCCACAAACCCACGGCACCATGGCAACTAACCCTGAGGAGGTCAAGGCGGAAGTATACTGTTATTAAACCAAATAATATCACAAAACGCCAACAGATTCACAAAACATTAAAAAATTTACACAAACTGCCAAGATACAAACTACACCACTAAATAACAACATACCATCCCTAATTACACGGGAGGAGCTTTGGGAGACAATTCGCGGTGCACCACATAGGAAATTCCCAGGGCCTGATGGGATAACATACGAATTTTACAAAAAATATTTCCAACAAATCGCCCCCCTCCTATTGGCGTCTATGAACCAGTGCTTGGTGTAAAAACGCCTACTACCAGGAGGCCATGAATCCTAAGTTATAACCTTGTTTAAAAAGGGTGACAATTTGGACCTGGCCAACTGGCGCCCAATTGCACTCTCTAACACTGACACAAAAATTTTAATAAAAATTTTAGCAGCCAGATTAGGCGCAATTGCCTCTGACGTCCTATCAAAAAACCAGTTTGGGTTTATACCAGGGCGTTCAATCTGGAACAACATACACCCTGTTGCAAACATTTGCCAATCCAAAGCAACGGGTGCCCTGGTCTTCTTGGTTCAAGAAAAGGCGTATGACCGTGTTAGCTGGCCATACCTAAAAGAATGTCTTCATGCCTTCAAACTCCCACCAAGATTCATAAAATGGGCGATGCTCCTAACAGAATCTGCAACCATGGCTGTATGCAGCCCAGGATTCCTAACAAACAATATTAAACCACACAGAGGGCTCAAACAAGGGGATCCTCATCCCACTGCTATACAATTTCAGCTTTGACCCACTCCTCCGAGTAACTGACTCACGTCTCATGGGGATAACCGCACAAGGACAGCCAACAGTCAAGATACTGGCCTTTGTGGATGACTGCGTAGCAAGTATAGCAAACAATGAAGATGCCTGACAGCTGGAACACACTCTAGAGGAATACTCCAAGGTGAGAAATGCATTGCTCAACAAAAGAAAGAAAGACAGAAATTATCCTCTTAGGCAAATACACAAACAATTGGGCAAAACATCAGAACCTCACACCAACACTCGAAGAAAAAACCCAATCATTTTACCCTTTGCAACACCTCCCACCACTCCTCTCTGACACCTTGGAATTTGGCTGAATCAGGGGGATATGATAATGAGACAGTGGAAAGCAACCTGTTACAACGGGTATCCAAACGCGTCGCCTCCCTTAAGTGAAGAACCCCAGGACTAACAGGAAGAGTTACAGTTGCTAACTCGCTCATCCTCCCAATACTGTGGTACCAAACCCATGCAATAGCCTTCTCACCTACCTTTTATAACCTCAATTCGCGCGCTTACCCAGGGCTGGCTGTGGCCTGGCTCTCACCCTCCTATACGGATGGAAACACTATTTGGCCCACGCTCAAGCGGAGGCATGGGACTAATAGATTTTGAGAGCCATGCCAATCACATCCTAGGTACCTGAATAAAGGAAATCCTTGCTCAAGACCTCTCGCAACAAAATTGGTCCAGAGCAGCAAGGACTAACTTTGCACAGGCGCTCAAATTAACCAACCCACATAGTCCACCCAGACTACTTTCATACCTTGCCAAGCACCCTACTGCAACGGGTCCGCATGGAACCCCCCTCATTTCAAACATATCCTCTGAGCTATCCGCCGTATGGGATGGAACATAGAGAACATGGGTACTATACAGGAAGGGGACGACCCAGCCCCCAATTCAGATTAAGAAACCCAGAAACCCACCCCCAGAGGGATATGCTCGCAACAACCCCAAGCATAGCTAGGATAGAATACCTAGATATGCTGGACATTCCCTATGATTTAACCACACAGAAAGCAATGGTGAAAATAACACACCACCCACTCCTACAACCAAGGATAAGAGCAAACGCCTGGCACTGTCAGAGAAGGACCTATAGGATGGCGAACCGTTCAACTCCCTCCATAAAACATGTGCAGTATGTGAGGGGAGGGATCCCTACATCACCGCCTAGAAACATGCCCCCAACCAAAGCTATATTGCAGAAAGTCGCACGCCTGCTTAAGATCCAAAACAAACAGGAGTTCTTGATATCAAAGAGCATCTTCGCGCTCCAGATTGAGTCACTAATCCCATCTACCCTCCGCTCCCTAATAATACCCATTGCAATTTGGACAATCCACACAATTACATTAGATGCGTTTAAGGGCACGGTCCCAACCATTCATGGGGTTATTAACAGATTCCATGTCCACTTACTGGAGCACTTCCAAGCCTGGCTCTATGGATATATGAGACTAAGGAAAAAAGCGCTCATAGAATCATGGTTCCCACTCTGGTTCCTCCACACAGACCCTTTCCTTCACACCTGCTCCATAGCAGGGGAAACCCCTTGGTTTAGCGCACCAACCCCCCATACCTGGCAGTCCCGCTGGCAACAGGGGTAACTTGAGTACCCTAGGGAGCCCAATTTTATATTTGTTGGTTATTTCCTTAGTTTTACATATATTTGGTAATGTCCATCCCTGGTCGGCTTACCTTAGTTAAACAAAACAATTCACTGTTAATTTTAATGTATCTTTAGCTGTAAATAGACTAATAATTTATCTATAAATATTTATTTGGGGTAAGCCAACCAGGGATGTACGCTATTGAATTTTATAATAGCAAACTAAACTAACTAATTAAAGAATGGTCCAAATGAGACAAACAGATCGCTTGAACCAACATAAAACCAAAACTAAGGTAGCCCAATCAATTTGGAAGTGATAAACTGCTATCCATTATGGAGGAGGGTGAAGTGGAATTAAGAGAATATTTTTACTCATCTGAGGTGTCCAGGGTTCATCACAAAGCCAAGAACATGGGCGTGGGCACATCATGGAAATGGGGGTCAGTGTAGCAGAGTAACACTTTCAACTCATTTTTGCAATGAGAAGGATGGAAACATAATTATAAACGCTTTTTAGCCTCAAGGCATACTTTAGGAGTGTGACAAAGGTGGTAATAATTTTGCAGGTGATGTAGGCCTTTGGGCAAAACTTTGCGACCACCATAAATTTTTAACCGCTGACTATCCACCTGCTTGAAGTGGGGGTGTCTTTTGTGGTTTAGGATAATGGTGATGGGGAGAACAGGAGGAGGTAGGGGGCCTCATCCAATACTGTGACTGATTTCACTATGGGCTTTTTTTAAATGACATTCAAAGGGAGGCAACTGTCTCTTCATATAATGTATGGTAACTATTGAACAGTTTGGATTTGAGCGGGGTGCATAATGCCATGGTGTATTGGGCTGCTTGGTTAGCATTAAGTTGCATTTTGGAGCCTGGGGCATTGATCATGTTGAGGATATGATTAACCAATAATCAACCTCATCCAAGTAATCCAATAGTTTTGGTGAAAGTGATTGAGTTATCAGCATATATGTGGGATGGGCAGGTGTTTGGGTAGATGTTTTAAGATTTACTGAGTCCTATCTGACTCCTGATTGGTTGGTTCAGGAAACAAGTCTTAGTGGTAGGGCTTGATTGGTGGAAGCAGGGGAAGCTACAACTACCTTCTTGGAAGGAGGAGGGAGGATTGTGCCACATAAAGAAAGTACACACACACACACACACACACACACACACACACACACACACACACACACACACACAAAAAAAAAAAAAAAAAAAAAAAAAAAAAAAAAAAAAAAAAAAAAAAAATTTTTTTTTTTTTTTTTTTTTTTTTTTTTTTTTTTTTTTGTGTTAGTAATGGGATCATCATGAGAGGAGTTGGGTGTGAGGGCCTCAGCTTAAGAAATATATGGGCAGCACCGTTTAAATGGTCTAGTTCAAAATAGGTAAGAAACATGGTGCGCTCTCCATCCACTTGGTCCCAAAAAGGATGGTCAGGGCAGAAGAGATAATGATGTGTGGAGAAATCAAAATAGTAATTTCAGCTAAAAAAGGTCATATAATCACAAAGGCGTGAGGGCATGAAAGTCAAGTGGCTCTATTGGTAGCCACAAATTTCAGGATGAAGAAAGAATAATATCCTGACAATCTGGTAATCAGTACTTTAGTAAGACTTTTTAGGGGGAAGTGGGTAGTAAGACCCAGAAACTGAATAAAAAGGTTTTATCAGTGGGCAACCAGGTATGAGTAGTTGAAAAGGATGCCATTTAATACCAGGGGCATGGTAGCTGAAATTGCTATATTGTCTATACAAAGTAGTCCAAGGTTAAAATAACCCTTGTAGGTGGAAGTCAATAAATTCTTCTGGCTGCTAAGCACCTGGTCAAGTTCTATTAATTGTTTATCTGAATATGGAAACAACTTGCCATATTTTTAAAGACTAAATTGTATAATGCTCCATTGGAGCACAATAGGGCTGCAAGGCTCCGTCTGGGATCAAGCCTAGTGGAGGGTTATTTCCTTGGGGATACTCATTGACCTGAAGAGTTGGGGGACTGAAAGATCTGGTTTGAAAATTTTCCTGTTGACCAGAAAATGCTATGAAGGTTTTGCCACTGCCTCATGCGGAGCAGCAGGAGGTGAGGCCAAGGACATTTGGCTGTATCATGTATTGGTTCTTTGAATTTTAATCTTACTTTACTTTTTTTCACTCAAATAGTGATATCAAGTGGAAAGAGCGTATTCTAGATTTATAATTGATAATGGTAAATCATTACAAGCAGATTAAATGATTTTATATAATTTATAATTTACTATCAGGGGGTGGAAGGTGAGTTGCACACCTAAAACCACAAGCTAATGTGGGGTAAAAATGCTATAATAGGTTTGAAACCTGTTCTGTCTAAAATTATATATTTCCTCTACCTCTCTTATCATTAATTAATGATATGGAGTTAAAAAGCAAAGATTTGGATGGTTTACAAACAGGGTGGTTCTTGCTACAGCTGAATCTTTTTTAAATAATAAAAATAAAACTAAGGTGGAAGGCGAGTCAGTAGGGTGTACAGCTACCTGACTGAAGGTTGCCAGTTCAATTCCGCCCTTTTCACATTAATTGGGGTGCCAGCTGAAGGAAACTATTGGAAGTTAATTTAATAACACAAAAACTTACCCATGATACAACCAGAAAAATCTAGAGTTCCAATCTGGAGGTAAAATACTTTCTTTGTTGTTATTGACCATGCTCAATTCATGTTGATGTTTTCTTTCTTTCTTACTTTTGATAATGTCTGATCCATGGCCAGCTTGCCTCATATCAAAAAAATCTTTATAAAAAAATATTTTTTAGTATATCTCACAATTCCTTTTTTAGCACTAGTGATGCCCAACCCAAAAAGGGAGAGGTGCCTAGCATGAGTATATCTCAAGATTCTTATTTTTTATTTAACCGAGGTAAGCTGACCAGGGGACAGACATTACCAAATAGATGTGAAACTAAGAAAATAACTAAGAAATATAAAAATTGGGCACCCCAGGGTACTCTAGTTACCCCTGTTGCCAGCGGGACTGCCAGGTATGGGGGTTGGTGCACTACTCTGAGGGGTTTCCCCTGCTATGGAGCAGGTGTGAAGGAAAGGGTCTGTGTGGAGGAACCAGAGTAGGAACCATGATTCTATGAGCGCTTTTTGTCTTGGTCTCATATACCCATAGAGCCAGGCTTGGAAGTGCTCTAGTAAGTGGACATGGAATCTGTTAACAACCCCATGAATGGTTAGGACCGTGCCCTTAAACGCATCTAATGAAATTGTGTGTATTATCCACATTGCAATGTGTATTATTAGGGAGCGGAGGATAAATGAGATTGGTGACTCGATCTGGAGCGCGAAGATACTCTTTTGATATTGAGAATTCCTGTTCGTTTTGAATCTTGAGCAGGCGTGCGACTTCCTGCCATATAGCTTCGGTTGGGGGCATGTTTCTAGGCGGTGATGAAGAGATCCCTCCCCTCCACATACTGCACATGTTTTGTGGAGGGAGTAGGAGCGGTCCACCGTCCTATAGGTCCTTCTCAGACAGTGCCAGGCGTTTGCTCTTATCCTTGGTTGTAGGAGTGGGTGGTGTGTTATTTTCACCATTGCTTTCTGTGTGGTTAAATCATAGGGAATGTCCAGCATATCTAGGTATTCTATCCTAGCTATGCTTGGGGTTGTTGAGCATATCCCTCTGGGGGTGGTTTTCTGGGTTTCTTAATCTGAATTGGGGGCTGGGTCGTCCCCTTCCCTGTATAGTACCCATGTTCTCTATGTTCCATCCCATACGGCGGATAGCTCAGAGGATATGTTTGAAATGAGGGGAGGTTCCATGCGGACCCGTTGCAGTAGGGTGCTTGGCAAGGTATGAAAGTAGTCTGGGTGGACTATGTGGGTTGGTTAATTTGAGCGCCTGTGCAAAGTTAGTCCTTGCTGCTCTGGACCAATTTGTTGCGAGAGGTCTTGAGCAAGGATTTCCTTTATTCAGGTACCTAGGATGTGATTGGCATGGCTCTCAAAATCTATTAGTCCCATGCCTCCGCTTGAGCGTGGGCCAAATAGTGTTTCCATCCGTATAGGAGGGTGAGAGCCAGGCCACAGACAGCCCTGGATAAGCGCGCGAATTGAGGTTATAAAGGTAGGTGAGAAGGCTATTGCATGGGTTTGGTACCACAGTATTGGGAGGATGAGCGAGTTAGCAACTGTAACTCTTCCTGTTAGTCCTGGGGTTCTTCACTTGAGGGAGGCGACGCGTTTGGATACCCGTTGTAACAGGTTACTTTCCATTGTCTCATTAGCATATCCCCCTGATTCTAGCCAAATTCCAAGGTGTCAGAGAGGAGTGGTGGGAGGTGTTGCAAAGGGTAAAATGATTGGGTTTTTTCTTCGAGTGTTGGTGTGAGGTTCTGATGTTTTGGCCCAATTGTTTGTGTATTTTCCTAAGAGGATAATTTCTGTCTTTCTTTTGTTGAGCAATGCATTTCTCACCTTGGAGTACTCCTCTAGAGTGCGTTTCAGCTGTCGGGCATCTTCATTGTTTGCTATACCTACTAAGCAGCCATCCACAAAGGCCAATATCTTGACTGTTGGTTGTCCTTGTGCGGTTATCCCCACAAGACGTGAGTCAATTATTCAGAGGAGCGGGTCAAAGCTGAAATTGATTAGCAGCGGGCTGAGGGGATCCCCTTGTTTGAGCCCTCTGTGTGGTTTGATATTGTTTGTTAGGAATTCAGGGCCGCATACAGCCATGGTTGCAGATTCTGTTAGGAGCATCGCCCATTTTATGAATCTTGCTGGGAGTGTGAAGGCATGAAGACATTCTTTTAGGTATGGCCAGCTAACACGGTCATACGCCTTTTCCTGATCCAAGAAGACTAGGGCACCAGTTGCTTTGAATTGGCAAATGCTTGCAACAGGGTGTATGTTGTTCCAGATTGAACGCCCTGGTATAAACCCAAACTGGTTGGGTGATAGGACGTTAGATGCAATTGCTCCTAATCTAGCTGCTAGAATTTTTGTTAGAATTTGTGTCAGTGTTGAAGAGTGCAATTGGGCGCCAGTAGGCCAGGTCTAACTTGTCACCCTTTTTATACAAGGTTATAACGTAGAATTCATGGCCTCCTGGCAATAGGCGTGTTTCCAACAAACTCTGGTTCATTGACGCCAATAGGAGGGGTACAATTTGTTGAAAATATTTTTTGTAAAATTCGTAGGGTATCCCATCAGGCCCTGGCATTTCCTAAGTGGTGCACCGCGAATTGTTTCCCAAAGCTCCTCCCGTGTGATAAGGGATAGTATATTGTAATTTGGTGGTGTACTTTGTATCTTGGCAGTTTGTGTAAATTTTTTAATGTTTTTTTATTCTGTTAGCGTTTTGCGATATAATTTGGTGTAATAGCGGTGTACTTCCGCCTTGACCTCCTCAGGGTCAGTTGCCATGGTGCCATTGGTCTTGCGGACCTGTGTGCACATGGGCTGGTTTTCGCGGGAGTAGAATTGGTGGAAAAAGTTTGTTGAACAGGTTTCACCTTCCTTTATGAACTTACCTTTGTTTGATACTTTGATTCTGTGTTGGTGTTCAAAGATGAGATTGTTAAGTTGGGCTGAAGTTTCTTCCCATTTGCATCCCCAATTAGGGCTATAGCCAGATCTCAGAGTATTTATCTCCAGGTGGTCTAGTTCTGCCAAAGTACACTTGATTGTGGCTGTGTCCGCGGTGTACTTGCGTGATGCAATATGTTGGGTTTTGTTAATTAAATCTTTTTTGAAATTTTCCCATGTTCTGATGGGATCCAAAATGAATGGGGCTGTATATCTGGGTCTGTAGCCTTGTTTTCAACTCAGTCAGATATCTCAGGCAATCTTATATTTTCTGGGTGAAGTTTTCTCCAAGGCAACGCCTGTGTGTGGGATTGGGTTGGCGCTAACTGCACCATAACTAATCGGTGATCAGAAAATTGATCTTTTTTGTTTAAAATTTGGAGATTCTTGAAAGGTGTGATTGTGGGATGAGGATGTGGTCAATATGACTCATCGATATGAGCAGTCCCTCATGTATGTTGGGTCTTGTCATATGGGGAAGGATTGGTGAATTGGGGGGAAGAGCATCCTGTAAGGCAAGAGATGCCTTCATTGTGCGATATGTAATGTGTCCAGGTGGGTGTCCCCTGGGATTAGGCCATTGATCTGTATTGGGGTTATCCCAGAAGTTGAAATCGCCTAACATGATGATATCTGGTGGGAGGGTGAGGGTAGAAATTTTTTCAAAAGGTTTTTTTCTCTCAGTTGCAGTGCACGGTGCGTAGATACATGCTAACAAAATTATTTCATCTTGGCATGTGATTGTTGCTACCAGGACTTGACCGTGCAAGTGTGATGATGAATTTGTAATTTTAAACTTTTTGTTGTTTTGGACTATCACCCCACAGTGAGGCGTCCATACTGATTGTGATGGTGCGACCCTGGTTGACCAGTCTCAAGTTTTCTATAATTATAATAATTATAGTTAGGTTAAAAATGTCATTATAATTAATAGTATTTTATTTCTCTTATAAACAATACTTCTATGCTCTTTTAGTTAATAATATATAAGTTTAATACGATTTTTGGTATTCCTATCTGAATTGGGATTTATATGTGTTGGCTAAAGTGAATCGATCCTAATCCTACAAAATAGCCCAAACATTTATTGGGGATGATCCCCAACAAAAATCATAGCCTTCTGACATCGGAGATCACCCCAACTTATGCGGTCAACTATTAAACTTATTTGAGTTAAGTCAACCAGGGGATGGACATTACTGAAACTAAAACTAAACTAAAAACCAACATAAATAATTGGTTCAAACAAACGCCCAATTGAGCGGATTGAGTGAAACACTTCAAACAAAACAACCAACCAGGTGGGCAGCGGAAACCGCTTATCCCTCCATGGCAGAAGGGGAGGGGGGGTCAGGGGGCTCATTTTTGGCAGCAACTTCTTCCTCCCATAGTAGAGTGCATGTCACGGCAGACAGTAAGGGCGTTGGGGCATCTGTGGCATGTGGTTTGATATCTCTAATAATTGGAAAATCTTGGAAATTGCCAACTAGGTAAATGGCACTGAGATATTTGGTTAAAGCTTTTTCAGCTTTAATGCAGGCGTCTGGGAGACAAAAAACATGGCAATGTTGGTTCAGGTAATTTAAGCTTTTAGGTTCCATGCTATAGTTGCCACGCTCTGGATAGCATCATAAGAATTTTTGTATAGCTGTTTTACTGTGATTTTAATCTTTTGAGTAAGAGTTTTGGGGATAATGGGAGGTGGAATTCCTCCTGTGAGCATCGCCACCAATTTGGTGACAGCTTTATAAAGGGGGTGACAATCTAATGTTGCAGCTGCTTTGACAGTAAGCTGGTGATCACTGCAAAATGATTAGGCATTTGACTGTGGGGTACATAGTTGAGGGGGTATTTGGCATCCCATTCTGCATTAATTTAACACTCAATTTGCAGAGAGGGTTCTTCAATAAGCTTAACTGATTCATCAATTTCATTCAATAACTCCCATGGGTTTTGGTTGAATTGAATTGGTGAATCAGCATATAGTTGAGGTTTGGCTGATTTGTTTGAGGAAGCATGGGATCAAACTGGTATCCAATCTGATGCTTGATTGGAGGAATCATTTGTTGCATTTTTGGCGAGGAGGAGGCTGATTGGTGGCTGCTGGTTCAGCTGCAGCTTCCGTTTTTGGGGAGGGGGAGGTAGAATTGTGCCCCATACCAGAACTTGTATGGGGTGGGCAGCAGATCAGAGGTCAGCAGATGAGTCATCTGATCCATTGGAAGTGGCTAAGGAGGGGCACTTGCATTTTGAGTGGTCCAACTCAAAACATGATGGGCAGATCGTCCGCCCACCCTTGACATGGGCCAAAATGTATGGTAAGGCACTGAAAGAATAATGGTGCGAGGGGGCATCAACATGGCATTTTACTAAATTCAGGGCTGATCTCGGCATACGCCTGAGGCTCAGCAAGTCGTGTGGCCCCATTCAGGATCACAAATTGTAAGATGGGTTGGAGCCATAGGCTTCCAAACCATCCATCAGCTTCTGGTGGAGCATTTCAGGGGGTGGGCAATCCAGCAAACTGGACCACCAAAGTGGTGTCTGCTGGGAGCCAGGTCCAAGTTGTGGGGAGAGGGTGCCCTGGAATACCAGGGGCACAGTTGCTGCAGTGGCAGCGTCAGCTTCACAGGTGAAGCTGAGGTCAAAATACCCCTTATAGGGTGTCAAATTCTGTGGTTGACTCGAAAATAAACCCTTCAAAAACCTACAGATTGGGCCAATTTTCCCACCTAATAGTTGAACTAATAATCTAATTGAAACCTAGTACAATAACATGGCTCAAGCTGATTATTGCTACATGGATTTAATTATATTACTAAAACTTGTGCGAAATATCCCCGCACAATTAGGTTAACCTTCTCTGCAACTACTTGGATGGGTTGATCAACTCAATGTCAATTTAATTAATTAGTCTATCAACAGCTCTGGACGAATACATTTGCACAGTTGGGCCAATTATCTCTACCCAATCCTTGGCAACTAGTCCCAATTAATCAGAACCAATATTAAGAAATTTTTATACAAAATTATTTGGGGATGACCCAAAGTTATGTTTAAAAGCCTATGGATAATTAAATAAACAAACAACGTAATCAATTTTCCCCCTAGGGCGAAAATTTTTATGTTGATCCGCATAATTGGCATGATAGCACTTGTGTGGACCGCCCAAAAGGGGTTACCTAGTGCTATCAAGAAAGAGACCTGCCGACGTCCCAATTAGGGGTGCATCATTTACTTTAGTTGAGGCCAAATGTTCACAGAAGGTGTGTTTATGTCAGCAGTATGATGAAAGTGAAATCTAGAAGATCTTAGGAAAATTTTGCATGCTTTTATCGCAATTTTTGTACCTGAAATCCTCCCGATTTTGAGAGTATTTTGTCACCAATGAACCTAAGAAAGGTTTCAGTCGTAGGCTGAACTGAGATGGTAAAGTAGCTGATGAAGTTTTGTGCTGGGGTGTGGCCAGGAGATGCCCTAGAGTTATAAATACCAGCGCCTGGCCTAATGAATTTTTTTCAAATAATCTAGTCTAATAAAAGTCTATTTTATTTTATCTTTATTTAATTTGTATCTAAAGTCACTTTTGGAGAGTATCAGCAAGCTGGATCTCAGGATCCCCAGCTTGCCACTTTGCCTGCCTCAGCTAAAGTTCCTGATTACAAGGGGAAAATTTAACTCAAAATTGGCCAGAAAGGTTGGAGCCATTTTTGTATGCTTAGTGCGTTTTTGAACAGTTATAAAACCATAAGCAACTGCCCAAATCAAGGATCCACCAGCCGAATTTCAGCCCAATTCACCGTGCAGGATTTAATTATTCAAGCGAGTGATCCTTGGATTTTGACATAGAGTGAAAATCTATGAATCTGGTGGGTGTCATCACCGCCTGTGCCATTTCAATAATAGCTTATTCATGGTATGGGAATAGTTTCCCATATTCAACCCTTAGTCCATAGTGCATGTTGCTCCAGGGGAGCACCAGGGGGCAGTGAGGTACCGCTTGGGTATGAGCAAGGTGGGTGTTGAAATCCTTGGGAGGAATGAATCATCCTATGGGTTTGTAATGATTGGGTGAACCAGTCCAAGTGCGTTTTCCTGCCAGATGGAAAATGGCGGGGGAGTTTTGCTGCTGCCCCACACTGGAGAAGCCAGAGGAGAATCTGAGGGCATTGGAGCGAAACTACAATGGATGATTAGGGTTTGTTTTTATTAATTCATGTAATTTTTAAAAAAGTTACGCCAAGCGGAAAGAGAGTTTATTATGCGGTCAACTATTGCTCCTCAAAGTTTCCTAATCTCAGTGTTCAAACCTGATCCATGCGGCAAGCAAATCCTATTTGACCAAGATGACCAGTCTGCCACAGAATCACATAATTATAATAAGTAAAGATCTTAAGTTGGAGCACTTGGGGATTTACTGAGAAAACCTCCCTTGATCTCCAATATAGAAATCTGATTTTAGCAGATAAAGATTACTTTCTTTACTTTTCTTTCTCATTGCAAACACTTTTGCAAACCATTCAATTCAAGACTAAATCTAGTTTGATAATCTCATAGAGGGGATTAGTCTGCGCCCATGTCTGGGAGCAGTTGGGCAAGCAAGGCAAGAGGAGCAGGTGGAAGGCCCGCGGCCTCTAACGTTCAAAAACGCCCTGGAGAATCTGGCGGAATAGAAAAAATCTAAAAAAACTGGTGGTCACAATTTCCCCGGAGATACTCATGTGGCAAGCACGATGCAACCAGTACATCAATACGCCACATTCCCAGCCACTTTCGTTGGTGGAATTCGGAGTCCGTGTGTATCTGGACATCCAAAAAACAGCCCTATGGGAAAAATTTTGTGAAGATGTACACAAAATTTTCCCAACTGCGGTGTACGTTACACCTCACTCCATGTTGCGCGGTTGGCTGGACCTAGGTTTTGAAAGCAAAATAGTAGCAGACGAGGCTGCAGCGGTGCGCATAGTGGTCAACCTCCCCAAAGGGCAATGTGTCATCGAAACTAAATGCACCAGATGGACAAAATCAAACCAAATTTTCCTCACGTTTGACTTTTTGCCTACTACAGTAAAACGTGACATTTTGGAGCAACACCTGAAAGATGGTCTCACCATATATGGCGAAATACAATCTTTTGAAATGCAACGTTTCACACTGATGCCACACCTGTGCACCGGCAAAGCCATCGCAGTTCTGACCCCAACTGAGGAGATCGTGAAGGACCTAACCCAGATCCCGCACTCCACCTTTATTGATATTGCAGGGCACACCACACACCCATTCTGGTTAACTGTGGACAGCGCGCCCCCATTTGCACCCACTGTGATGCGTTTGGCCATAAGGCGCATGCATGCCCCATCAAAGAGGGCGTCACATTCCAAGAGCACCCCTCAGCGGCCATGGCCAGCGGAGAGGCGCACTACAAACCAACCGCAAGCACCAAGGAGGCTTTCCCGTGGGGAGCACAAGGCTGCTACCTATTGGTAAAGCCCATCTCCCCACAGGAGCGGAAGAAGGCCAAGCAGGCCCATAGGGCTGTGGCCAAGGAAGCGGCCAAGGCCACCACCACCATCCCAAACTCACAACGCCAGGAGGACATGGAGACCTTCGTGGCGGAAGCAACTTGGGAATCCATCACCCAATCAGATTGGGAGGCCCATGCCAAATGGGCCACTCAATCTGAGGATCCAATGGGAGATTTGATCACACCCAATCGCTGCACCCAAGCCCCAGTCAAAACTGACTTGGGACCTATCCCAACCGAAACTTTTTTTTGCCCCACTCGACGGTGCACCAAACTTATCTGCACTGCAAAAAATTTGTCCGACGTTGGGAAAACAAAAAGTGAAGGCCAAAGCCAACACGACTCTTTCCACAAAAATTAACAAAAACCCCAATAGCGTTGCTGCTAATACCCGTGCTGCTGTGAAAGCCCGTGGGGACCTGGAAGAGGCTGGTGGGCCCAGGTGCCCACCCCTCACACCTAAGGTGCGATGAGGGAAACCTTCACTCTAGGGATGCTGAATATCGCCAGACTCAAGGCCTCCCCGTCCCAGGCTAGGAAACTGAGTTTTTTACAATACAATTTACCCGTGGATATCCTGGCCATCCAGGAGTCCCACTGTCCATGAGGTTCCGAGGAAGCTTGGAAAACAATACTCCTACCATCCCTATCCTTTTGGTCAAAGCACTGTGGGGTGCTAATTCAGAAAAATAATTTTTTCAAATTCACATCCTCAGAAACATTCCTAAATGGCCAAGTGCTTATCATCACCTTCTCATGGGCTGACATTGTGCACGCAATTGTCAACATCTATGCCCCAAACAGTGACAAGAGCGTCAGGAATTCTTCTCGTCGGTCAAATCCCTCCCACTACCCCCCAATTCTTTCCTAATTGGTGACATGACTGTTGGCTAACCTCACCAATGGACCGGTGGCCGCCCTCACCCCACACCCCACAGGGTCACATAGAACTACGCGTTCTAAAAGCCACCCTTGGGTTAATGGATGCGCTGCCGCAACATGCCCCACTGCTCGAAAACATGACGCATCCCCACATCCACAACGGCCAATTAAGGTCCATGACCCGCATTGACCTTATTCTAGCGCCGGTGAAATTCCAACCCCACATCTCCCACTTCAAAACAACGAAAATGGAATTCTCCAACCACCGACTGGTCTTGATAACATACCACTTACCCGTCACAGTTGCAAAGGCCCCACATTGGTGCAAAATCCGCCCCCCAGAGCTCGCGTCACCAGGATTTTCCACGTGGGTGGAAGAGGCAACTTTGGCAAAATCATTTGTTGCACCATTTTGCGCGGACCCCATTTCCACATGGGCAACTTTCAAAGAAGACACCATCCGCCACTATCGCCATCTCTCATCCAGATGCTCACGAGCCACATTGGTGGTTATATCGCGTGCGCTGGTGGAATTGGCCCACTTGGAGTCCAACATTCCAGCCTCAGGATATAGCCCTGCATGGGGCCAAAAGTGGGCGGAGGCAGCCGCCCACCTCAACGCACCTGAAAGGCAACACAAACATCGGGTTTGTGTCCAATACAGGGCCACACGCATCACTAAAGGTGACAAGTGCACCGCATACTTCTTCAAAAAAATTTTTGCACCATGCCAGAGCGTGGCCTGCACACAGGTACAAAGATCGGATAATTCTATTGTGGACACAGCGGCTGAAGTGGTAATCGAAATGCAAAGATATTACTCCAAGTTATACCGAGCTGAACCAATTCAGCTGGCCAAAATGGCGGAATTTCTCGATTGAGCTCATATCTGCACCATTTTCTGATTCCTGGAAATAATGAATTTAATTACTCTGAACAAATTATGGACTACCATTTGCGGTGCGCCAAATCAAAAATGCCCAGGCACAGATGGCATTCCATATGAGTTCTACAAAAAATATTTAAAATATATATCCCCATTGCTGCTAGCCTCACTCAACCAAAGCCTGTTGGAAATGCGCCTCCTACCAGGAGGACATGAGGCCTTTACGGTCACACTCTTCAAGAAAGGGGATAGGCTAGACTTAGCCAACTGGCGCCCCATTTCTTTAACAAACACAGACACCAAAATTTTAACAAAAATCATGGCTAACCGTTTAGGGACTGTACCATCTGCCACCATCTCCCCAGAACAATTTGGTTTCATCCCCAGAAGTTCGATTTGGGATAACGTGCACTCTGTGGCTAATGTGTGTCAGTCCACAGCCTCTGGGGCACTTGTATTCTTGGACCAACAAAAGGCCTATGATAGAGTAAACTGGGAATACCTTAGGGCCTGCCTCCAACAATTCCGCCTACCTCCCCACTTTATTAACTGGGTGATGCTGCTCACGGAATCTGCAACAATGGCAGTGCGCGGCCCAGGTTTCCTAATGGAAGTAGTCCGTCCTCAAAGGGGCCTGCGACAAGGGGACCCCATGAGCCCACTCTTATACAACTTCAGCCTTGACCCACTACTGCGAAATGTGAATGCCCAACTCACTGGGGTCCATGTGCCAGGCCAAACCCCAGTCAAGATGATGGCATTTGTAGATGATTGCGTGGTGGGGGTGTCTAATAACAAAGATGCACGCGCTTGAAGCCCTCATCCAGGAATATTCCTGGGTAAGCAATGCGGCACTGAACGCCTCCAAAACCGAAATCATACTCCTTGGTCGGTTTCAGAACTGCTGGGCCCCAGCAAGTAGTTCCCAACCCGGCCCATCTGCTCGCCCACGTCCACGCCTTACTAACTCAAAACACACCGCTCCACTGGTGCTCCCCTTTGTGCCATGACCTACCATAGGACCGGTACGCCATCTGGGCGTGTGGTTGGAGGCAGGTGGATACGCGTCAGCAGTAATGGAGTGCCATATACTGGACAACGTGACGAAGCGAATCATCTCTCTCAGAGCCCACCCTACTACCCTCACTGGCAGGGTTATTCTTGCCAACTCTATGCTCCTATCCAAAGTCTGTTTCGGAGCCCACGCCATCCCCTTCTCCCCAAGATTCTTCAAATCCCTGTATGCTTTGCTGCAAGGATGGCTTTGGTCAGGCCGCCCTCCACCAGTACGGCTAGAGGTCATGTTTGGCCCTCATCATCATGGTGGCATGGGCCTACTTGACTTCAAAGCCCATGCCGCCAAGATCCTGGGCACCTGGATTGCGGCCGTCACTGCTCCTACACTCCCATCCCAACACTGGTCCCGCGCGGCCCACTCCAACTTCTCCCAAGGCTTGGGCCTCAACAATCCATCAAACCCCCACTCCCTGATGAAATACCTCGCATCACACACATCAGCTACAGGTCCTCACGGGACCAAAACCCACTACAAACGAATCCTACTCTCCATGCGAAGTGCAGAGTTGAGAATTTGTATTAGTGGACATACAACCCAAAGAGGCCGCCCCTCTCCTCAGTTCACATAAGAGGTACAGGGGCTACCCATCCATGATGGCGTGATCCCCCATTCGACCCCATGTCCTATCCAGGGTGGACTACCTGGACATGATGGACATCCCTTATTCCACTGAGACCCAAAAGACTATCTGGAAATACGCACACCATCCTCTGTTGCAGCCTCAAGTCCGCTCCCATGTGGCGCTGCCTGAGGCAGGTGTATCATACAGCTGAGCGCTCTAATGCTTTACACTCATCCTGTGTCGTGTGTGGCCAGTATGGAACGCTGTTTCACCGCCTGGAGAAGTGCCCCACCTCTAAAGTAATATGGCGCGAAGTCCAACGTCTGCTAGGCCAGGATCAAACACATCCCTTCAGTCTGTCAAGAGATATGTTTGCTTCATCAATGGCCTCCCCCTCCCACCCTCCCTCCATGCTCTGGTGGTTGCAATCGCTATGTGGACTATCCACACGATTGTCTTGGATGCCATCGCTGGATTCATCCCCACCCTCCCTGAAGCTGTCCACAGATTCCGGTCTCATTTGGTGGATCACTTTCAAGCGTGGATGTTTGGATATCTCCCACCACGTCGCCAACAGCTGGTCTCCTCCTGGTTCCCAGTCTGGTTCATCAAATCAGACCCCTTCCTCCACACGTGCTCAATAGTGGCTACGTCCCCTACACACGTTCCCTCCCCTTCCCATAAGTGGCGTTTCCGCTGGCAACAAGAGATAGCATCGCTTCTCTGGGGTGCCTCCCCTGGTACTAAGTTTTGTCTCGTCTGAGTCATATTTGGAAGCGTCCGTCCCATGGTCGGCCTTCCCCACAATAAATTAAATAAAAGATTACTTTCTTTATTCCATTTATAAGTTAATTTGGCCTACCTCTATTTATTTAGGTATTTATAAAAAATTAGTATTTACCACTCAGAGAACTTTATCCTGGGTATTGACTTTCTGGACAAGGAAAGTAAAACTTATATTCAGCACCCAGGAACTTCAGGTTTTCTGGCTTTTTAAAAATAAAAGGACAAGTGATCTCAACTTTTTAGTCTCGCCAATACTGGTGCTCCATGCCAGGTATATTATGAGTTCACAGTGCAATTATTGTTATAATGAGCATTAATGATTTGGTGTCAGATCCCTCTCTGGATCAAAAACGCCTTAGCATCTTAGTAAATTACCCGCTGTGATATGGGGGATAGAGAAAAGAGTTCTTGTCCTTGAGCAACACGAACTTGAACTTTGAGATGTGACTACCAAGCTTAAAAGAGAAATTTGGCTGTTAAACTCACTCGTTGCCACAAAATTGTCCCTTCATGCTGCCCATGATTGGGTAGACTCAATACTTGAAGATATTAACGTCCTAAAAATTAAGTGGACGCCCTCTACCCTTACAAATTTTCCAGCATTATCATTCCTCTTTTGGTTAAAACGTACCTCCAGTTTCAGTTCATGTTGCTTGACCATTAATATTCCCTTATGGCATGATCAAACCGTCATTAAAAGAGAAGTATGTCCCAGGAGAAGAGAGCATCTTCTCTTTATAATTTTGTTATGAAAGTGCTATGGAGGAAGCCACTGACACCTAACGGTCTAAACACCTAACCGACTGTCTTAATCACATAGATCAAGACATTATGGTACCTCATCTAATGCATTTCCTAACCTGGGATGACGCCAAGACTGCCTTACTTCAGAAATTCAGAAGCGACTTAACTTTATTAAACCAAAAGCAAACTTTTATGGGAATAAGCCTTAATTGGGGAGAAACTGTCACTGATTTTGCTCACCTTTTTTACCATGAGGCTCAAAAAGTTGGTCGCCAGAAAACTTCTTACTTTAGATGATGCCATTACTTCCTCATTTTCGGCGTTTAATAATATACCCCAATATCCTACTTAATCTTAAAGCGGTGAAGTCTATCTGGACGTCTCTTTTTTATATCAAAGAAGCCATTTTGGAGATTCTGGCCTACCTACTCAAACCCATTTGGCCCTTCTTGTTCTAATAATAAGCCTTGGCTCCAAGTGCAAGAGGTTACACCCCCCAAGTCGCTTCCCCTATTATTCTGCACTTTTTGCAAAAAAACAAACCATACCGTAGGCTCTTGTAACATCTTCCAACGTAGGTCAACAAAAGATCAGTCAGTATAGAGCAGGAGGCTCCCTATGCTAATGACAATCAAGTGCCTCAGGATACTTGTAATAGCTCTAGTTCTATTCTCAGCACCTCAGGATGCCTTGTGTTAGCAGCGCCTGCAGAAGTCGCTTACCCCTTTCTACTTAAGGAATTAAAGATCTTCAGCTTTCTTATCTTTATATTTGGAAGATACACAAGAAAATTTTAAAAGTCAGTACTCTATGGAAAGCCAAGAGCTGGCCAATAAAACCTTCAGATGCATTGACCAGCCCCAAGCTTGGCCATAGCAAATCCTCCACTTGCTTTGCTACAAAATAACAATGAAAGTTTACTAGCCATTAATTCTCAGTTTTAAATCCAGTGGTTTGAGTAGAGGTAGTCATAGATAAGGTTAAAGTCTTGGCAATAATTGACAATGGCTCACTGGTTAATATTATATCCTCCCAACTCATCCATAAAAATAAAAAGGTTACAGACTTGATTTGTGAAGCTGAATATGGGACATCAGGTAACTGGACAACTAAGGCAATCAGGAAGTATTCCGCCTTACCTCTCCAATTTGGAAAGCTTTTAATTACTGCCCCCACCATTGCGTTAGAAAAATAATTATGAGTTGCTTATATGGGTCCATATGATGCGAAAGTTTAACTGCATCATCAACCACAAAGAAAATACCTATCCCTACCAGGGTATCAGATTTCGTTAATATTCAAACTCTTAGTCTAAAGTAAAGGAGCCCCAAAACAACAACCATGCCATATCGAATATCCATCCTCCATTTGTAAAATTGAAGATAAAGTCTTAGGAGAAAAAACTTAGTTACCCCCTGAGGCTCTGGACGCTGAAGTCAGGATCCCTCTGTATGCCCCTCATCCTATTACCATACCCTCTGTCTCACAAGTGATTGTGGATATGGAGATCAAGATTTTCACCCTTCCTGATCAAATTTTGGAGCTAAGTGGACACATAAACCCTTCATTCAAGAAACTTTGACCTGTCCACGGGAATTTGAATCCTTCTTAAAGAAAATCTATCTCTATCTTATTAGGAAATTTTAAGAATCAAACACTCTAAATTTCTCAGCATGCCCCTATTGCTTATGTAAAATTATGTCCAGTAATAATATCTCCGACTTGAGTTTTTTTTTAATTTTTAAAAGCTTTAGGATTTTATCCCCTACCCAAAATAGCTCTAGTTGACAGGGAAAGTTGGAGGCTATCTCACTCCTAACGAACGTCAGAACGTCAAAGATCTCTTTGAGGTGTATAGTGTATTTTCTCCTTGAGACCAAGTGACTATGGATAAATGTTAGGGTTAATTTACCATGTATGAAACCAAAGATCACCTTCCATTTAAATCTCGTCCATACAGGAAATCTAAAGCTGAGGAAGCTCAAGTGGACTTAGAGTTACAGCAACTGTTGGAGGCCAGGTTACTCATGCCTTCAAAAAAACTTTGGGCTTCCCCACTCCTATTAATTTGGAAGAAGGATAGTGGCCACCGTATTGTCATGTATTATCGTCACCTCAATTCAATCACAAGAAAAGATAGCTATCCATTGCCACATATAGATGATTTCTTAAGCTTGATGTCAGGTTCCCACTATTTTTAAGCTATGGATCTTGTTAGTGGGTACTGGCAAATTGATTTGTCACCAGAGGATCATGAAATGTGCCCTCATTTCAAGCAAAGAACTATTTGAGCCCACTAAAATGCCGCAGGGGTTATGTATTGACCCTGCTACCTTCCAACGCGCCATAGACAAACTTTTAGGTGACTTGAAGCGTTCAAGTGTACTAGTTTACCTTGACAATATTAATTTTTCTGAAAACTTTTACCAAGCACATATATCATCTCTGGCAAGTTTTTCAGCAGTTATGGCAAGTCTCATTAAAATTAAAGCTGTCAAAATGCTCCTTCTTTCATAGCGAAATGAACTTTTTGGTCCATAAGATAGGTAAATCTGAAATATTCCCAATGTATGATATGGCTATGGCCATTTTCTAAGAAGTCCCCCTAAATCCCTACAAGATGTACGGGTTTTTTTGGAGATGGCGGGATATTATCGCTAGTATGTTCCCCATTTTGCCAACACCTCTGATCCTCTAGTTTATTTATTGAAAAAGGGAATATCCTTCCAATGGAAAGAAGAGCAACAGCAGGCCTTTGACCTATTATGCACTGCTCTCTCACACTCACCAGTACTTATACATCCCAACTTTCATAAACCCTTTCTACTCTTTACCAATGATAGGAATATAGCCATCAGAGTCATACTATCACAGCATTATGAAAACATAGTAGACCATCCTATTGCCTACTATAGAAAAACCCTAACCAGAGCAGAACACAGCTATAGCATAATGGAACATGAATGTTTGGTGGTACTACTGGCTATCAAGAATTTCTAACCTCATTTATATGGAGAACATCTTACCATAACCACCAATCATGCTTTCTTACAATGACTACAACAGATGAAGGATCCTGATGGGAGGTTAGCCCAATGAGAGTTAAAACTTCAAAATTACAATTTTTCTAATATTTATAAACCAGGGCCCATCTACCAAAATGCGGATTGCTTATCTAGGCTCCCCATATTAACTCTAACTGACCCTGAGATGGATCGAATCTATGACCTTTTAACACAATTGCATTTATGGAAAGATGAATCCATGACCCTTCAAAAAGAATTACAGAAAAATCAGTGAACCGCAAGTTAAGAAAGATAACTATACAAACTCATTTATCAAAAATGGTTGCCTTAGATATGACCTTCATCTTGGACCAACATCGTTTTAGAGGGACATTGGAAAGTCAGCCACAGGGGAATTCAGAAAACTTTCCAATGGCTCAAGACTCAATGCTACTGGGAAAGAATGCTTGTTTTAATCAAGATGTATTAGAGTCCTGCCTGGTATGTAAGAGTCAAACCAGACCTAATTTCCTTTCTCAACTTCCTGTGGCTCCACCCTGTAAACCCTTCCATACTATTAGTATTGATGTTGTGGAACCCCTCCCACAAGCCTTTAATGGTCATTTGTTCCTCATCCTATCAGTGGATCATATAACTAAGTGGATCAACGCTGTATCACTACCCTCAGCTTTAGCAAAAGCTACTGCCACATTTTATATAATTAGATTATCACCCAGAATGGGTGCCCTAACATAATTCTTTCCATTAAAGGCCAAAATTTCTGATCGTTGCTGATGAAAGATTTAGCCGAACTGATGGGATCCACTTAGGTATTTTCCACCCATACCATACTTCAACCAATGAAATGGTAGAGCAAGCAAATGGTACTCTAACTGCAAACCTCCAGAAAATGTCTATAACTTACCCCATTCATTGGCCCCAATATTTGCCTAGTGCAATTATGGCCTATAAAATCAGATATCATTGAATAATTAAGATGTCACCCTTCTAAGCGTTGTACAGAAGAAATTCTCAGCTGCCTTCTAAAGTGCAGGCTATAATCTACTAGCCTTCCCATAGCCCCTAAAATCACTATGTGAAGTATTGCCAATGAAATTATCCAACTTGAGGCTCTGGCTTCTGAGAACTTATCTGCTACCACCAGTAGAGAAACAATTCAGTTTAATGACAAACATGAACCTCTGCACACCTTTCAACTGGATGACCTAGTCCTTTTCTACCACCATCGGCCAGGAGGCCATGATAACAAATTGGGCGCCAAGTGGTTAGGGCCCTAAAAAGTCATTTATAAGCGAAGCAATGAACGCTTAAATTTTAGAGGTCATTCAGGGTACTATATTAAACAACATACATAGTCACTTTCTTCGTCCATTTTCCCCCTACGCCAAGATCTAGAGGGGGCGTTGTCAGGATTTCTACCTGAATTTGAGATTTGGATGCTTTAGCCAAAGGTAATCAATCCCAATCTAATAAAATAACCCAAACATTATTTGGGGATAATCCCTGACAAAATCACAGCCTTCTAACATTGGGGATCAACCCTGACTTATGCGGTCAACTATTGCTCCCCAAAGCTTCCTAATCTCGAGTTTCAAACCCAATCCATGTGGCAAGCAAATCCTATTTGACTGAGATGACCAGCCTGCTGCAGAATCACCGATTGGTGACTAGTATAGATCTTAGCTTGGAATGCTTGAGGATTTACAAAGAAAACTTCCCTGTACACCATATTTATTTTTATTCTAAGTAAATAAAGATTAATCTCTTTTAGCATTATTAGTTTAATTTGGCCTACCTCTATTTACTTAGGTATTAAAAATAGTTAGTATTTAACAATCAGAGAACTTTATCCTGGGTATTGACTTTCTGGACAAGGAAAGTAAAACTTATATCTTTTTTAGTACTAGATGGTCCCAACCTGAGGGGGATTCATCGATGTTTATTGATTTACGCCTGGGCTCCTAAGAGCCTGAGGCGAGGGAAGGGGAGGGAGGAGGCATCGAGAAAGGGAGGGGGGTTTTTGCGCGCCAGAGCCGTGCTGCAGTGACAACTGAGCGGGGGAGGGTTGGCGACATTTTGCAGACCTTCAGGGCCATCTCAAAGTGTACCTGAAAGTGGGTGATCATGTGTGGAAGGGTCCACACCTGCTGGTCAAAGGCAGCACGAAGGAAGGAGTTATGGATGGTCCATATGGCTGTGGCATAGGCGAAGACACAGAGGGGTCAGTGGCAACCAGGCAATGTCTGCTCGAACATGAGGTCTTGCACAGGGTGTCCAGACTAGGACTGAGCATGGAGGAGCGCGCGGGCCTTTGGCCAAAATGCGGTGACACCTGAACAGGTGAAAAAACGATGGAGGTGGGAGTCAATAAGCTCCGCACAGTGGGGCAGCTTCAGTACTGGAAGATAGGGCCTGTCCGGTCCCCTGTCCTGTATGAACAGTGGAGCACCTTCCATAAGGTGTTGGACACCTTTGCTGACAGGATGGGGTGATAGACGTCCTTCCACAATTCCTTAAGGTCAAATCTCACGGAGGGAGGGAGGAGCTCAAGGAGTCTTGGCGGATGGGAGGACGATCTTGGGGGTTGAGGCGAGTTGTGACAACTTGTCCATTGTGCACAATTGCATGGCGACGGGGGCTGAGGCCAGGGCCTTCCCTTCTGTATGGGAAGGCATGGTGGATCCGCGCGCCTACTCGTTTCAGGGCAAGGAGAGCTTGGTTCCAGTAGGGGGATGAGGATGGTTTCAGGCGATGGCCTGGGTGGTTTGTGAGTCACTCCCCTAATGAGGTCAGAGATGCTCTAGGAAGACCCAGAGCTGCTGACACCGACTGGCGGAGGGCGGGCGCCCATTGGGGCATGGGGGTCGCGTCCCAGCAGATAATCGGCCATAGGAACTTCAGGAAGATTGTGGTGGCGTGGGATCGCGTGTCCAGAAGCCCTAGGCCCCCTTCATTGCAGGGTCAGGCAATGGTTGAAAGGGCCAAAAGTGGATGGTTTGAGCCCCAGATCCAACAGCGGAGGAGTACATTGAGCCGCGTATAAAAGGAATCTGTGAATGGGCAGACGTGCGCTAGGAACCAGACTTTGGAGAGGAGGAACACATTGGCCATCAGAGCTCGACCCTGGGGGTGATGTGCCGCCGGTTCCAGCTGGCAATCCTGGAGTTAACTGCTGTGAGGAGCAAGTCCTCATTATCTTTTAAAGCAACTCCTTGTTGGTTAGTGAGAACGCCCAGGTGACGGAAGGTACCGCGCACAGGTTCAATACCAAAAGGTGGGGAAGGTGGGGAGCCGACCTGTACAACTGTTGTCTTGGAGGAGTTGACCATGGCGTTGGACGCCTTGGTGTACCTCTCAATGGTCACAGCAGCGAGGGCAACATCCCCAGGGCAGCCAAATGCAATGGCGGTGTCATCTGCAAATGCCATGGTGCATGTGGGGGCTTTACCTGGGACCAGAATCCCTGTTAGCTTGTCTTGTAAGGAGGCCAAGAGGGGGTCAAGGGTGATGTTAAAAAGGATAGGGCTCGGGGGTCCCCTTGCCGGAGACCTTATCCAACTGGTACTGCCACTGTAAAATCCATTGGCGCCAGGACTCTGGTGTAGAGCTGGTCATAGAGCGCTGATATCCAGCGCCTAGCTGCGAGGGGGAGATGGAAGCGGGCCAGGGAAGCATCAATATACTTCTAGGCTTCCAATCAAATGCTTTCTCCATATCCAGGAGAGCCACAAAGCCATTCACCTTGAGAGTTAGCAGTCAAAGTCACGTGAAGGTCATTATAGTTATCCCATAACGACCTCCACGGAATAAAACCGTGCTGGGATGGGGAGAGGCGAGGTGACACCCATTTGGTGATGCGGTTGGCCAGAAGCTTCGTGAAGAGCTTGTGGTCTGTGTTGATCAACGCTATGGGGCGCCAGTTCTCCAGGTTCTCACGGTCTGACTTCTTGTGAATGAGGGTCATGACTGAGCCTATGGAGTTGGGGAGGACCTCGCCATTCACCAAGAGTGCAGCGAAGAGGTCGCGGAGGGTTCTGGCTATCACCACAGGTTCCAGAAGGTACACCTCGAAGGGTATTCCATCTGGGCCTGGGGCTTTAAGCCGTGGGGATTTCAGAAGGTTTTCCATCACCTCCTGGATGGAAATAGGCGCCAGTAGAGCCTCATCAGCCCGTGGGTCAATGGGCGGCTCTGGAGCACGCCACAGGAAGTCTTGGATGTCCGATGGGTCCACGTGGGTGGCATAAACTAGGCTGGAGTAGAATTGGTGTAGTTCCTGCATGATTTCCTCCTTATCCGAAGTGGTTGTAGTGCCACTCTTCAGTGCAGTAATATCCTGCGCTGTTGACAGGGCTTTCTGTTTCTGAAAGAAGAAGCAGGTGGGGCGTTCCCATTGAGCATAGTAACGAGATGTTGTAAATTTTGCTGCCCGTTCTTCCTGCAGTGTGAGCTCCAAGCGGAGTGCTTCCTACGCCGCTTCCCGGTCTTCCAACCATCTGGGAGAGGGCGAAGGCTGGCAGTTTCGCTCCAGATGTCTTATTCTGGCTTCCGCCCTTTTGACTCTGGCGTGAGCTGCGGTCATCTGGGCTTTGGCACAGTTGTAAGCAACGCGGGTGATGCCCTCCTTGGTCACCGCCCATCTAGCCTTGTGGTCAAGCAGGTGGGGTGGGGGAGGTGAGAGTCTTCTGGATGGTCATAGACAGCTTCTCCTTAGTGAAGGGGTTGTTGAGAAGAGCTGGGGCAACCCTAGGCCAGAACCTACGCGACGGTCTAGGTTTGGTGATGAGGATGACGGTGAGTGACCTGTGATCACTCAGTTGGTTGTCACGAGAGATGGGAGAGGAGACGCGGCCAATAAGCAGGGGGCCAATCAGTGCCATATCTATGCGTGACGCTGACTGGAAAGCTCCTCCATCATACTGGATCCTAGTCATGCAACCTAGGCCAGACGCGGAGGGTGGAAGCACGTCTATAAAACCACTCAGGCGAAGGAAATCCTGGAGGCGACTTGATCCAGGGCGTTTCTTTGCTGCAGGGGGGTAAGAGTCACGGACGCGACTTATGGTTCTGTTGAAATCTCCTAAGAGGACTGTATTCCATGGGAGATTGAGTTGGACGAGCTCTTCCAAGAGCCAATTTTGCTCCTGACCTGCATTAGGCAGGTAAATGCTTGCAGCGAAGAAAGAGAAGTCAGGAGTGGTGAGTTTGGCTAGTATGAGGCGGCCACCTAGATATTGTGAAAAAGAATGGGTTTTAACCCAGGGATTTAAAACAATAAGGGCGGCATGGTTTGTCCAGAAGAGGTTGCCTCCAAACTGTTCATTCCATGCAGATTGTTCGTGGGGGAGGATATGGGGCTCCTGGACAGCAGCGATGTCAATTTGTGCTGACCTGAAGTTGCAGAGGAGGCGGGCTCTCCGCTTAAAGTCCCGCAACCCATTTGCGTTGATGCATTGCAGGGCCAGGGTGCTGCCATGGGGACTCATAGCTGTTCCCCTCCATGTCCTGGGGGGTTACCTGCGCTTAAACCTGCTGCTGTGAGGCGGCTAGTTTTGAGTCCTTTAGCTTGACTATTAGCTGCAATCCGTGAGGAGCGTCGAGGGTTCTGAGGGGAAGGAGAGGGTGGGGGCGGAGGACCCAGTAAGCCAGCCTAGGATGCTGCCCCCGCTCCGTTGCAGGGGAAGGACCCGAGGATGCTCAATGGTGACCTCCGCGGTGTCCCCATTTGATGAGTTTGAGTCCATATTCACTTCCTCCAACACTGCAAAGGATCCGCGCGAAATGGACTGTGGGGTTGGGGTAGGACTCTTTGAGGTGGCACTTCTACCGCAGGCCGCGGGTTGCCAGTCCATGCTGGTGGGCATAGCTCCGTTGGGAGCTGGGGGTTGATGCGATAAATCGCTGGTGGAGGTTGGTGGGGGTACCGCGGAGCCCTGAGTGGGGGTGGCTGACGAGGGGCACCCTGTGGGAGATGCCTTGCGCTTGGTGAGAGAGTAAGTTGACTCTGGGAGATTGGAGGGGGTGTCCACTGGAAGGGGGCATGAGCGCGAAGGTATCCCATACCAATAGTGGGGTTAGCTGTTTCAACTGCTAGGCGTAAGGCCTCAGGGGACAGGTCTTGAATGGGAACCCATTGTGTGGGTTGTGGAATTGCTGCTGCGGCCACGTGGGATCGTTTTTGGCCTGGCTTAGGCCCCTGAGTGGTGGCTAAGAGGGCTAGTTTTCGAGCTGTGCAGCCACTATACAAGTGTCCAAGGGCGTTACACCATGAACACTGGGGGCGCGCCTGATCAGGGTCGACAAAAAGATCTTAGGGCATGCCCTAACTACCGCCACACGAGGAATAACCTCAATGTTGCGGGATACAGTGGGGGAGGAGATGAACGATGCACTAGCAGTGCGAGCTCTTTGAGTGGGAGCATAGTAAGAGGAGACGCTAAAGTCCACTGAAAGAACAGACCCAAAATCCATTAAACCACGATGGAGCGCCAGTTTAAGAGACTCAGGATCAACAGTCGTTGGTAGGTTAGAAAAAAGTAACCCATGAAATTTTCTTCAGGTGAGAGCATGTGCGGGAGATGCGAAGCAATCCACGTAGAATAATGACCTGGAGGGTGGCAGCATGGTCAGCAAGGGCAGCTTCAGTGAAGCCCACATCGATGTAGTGGCCCTCCACTGATTCATGGATGGTGGTGTTAATTGGGAATGTCTCCGCAACCGCTGAAAAGTATGAGAAGTAATCCTCTGTATAAAATTCAACAGGGTTATGCCCATAATAAAGGCGAATTGCGTGGGAGAGGGTTGAGCGAGGTAGAACTTTTTGCGCTCTAGTTTCGGCCCATTTCTTATTAACATCAGCAATAAACGCCACTTCACGGGGATCAGCTTTGGGTAGCATTGGTGCCAGAGGTTTTTTCCACGCCCCAGTGGCTCCTTTGGTACGTTTGTGTTTGCTTTGGGCTGCAATCGCGAGTTGAGTGTGAGCTGGTGGTTTGGACAAGTTTGCGGTGTTCCCTTGTTGCTGGAATGTTACAGCAGTTGCTGGCGTCATATTAAATTGAGGGGCGGATTGTTGGGCCTTGCTAAATTGGGGAGGCCCATCCAGATTGGAATTAACTCCAGCCAATTGGGAGGAGGGCGATGTTTCATCACCATCCCAATCTATTTGGGTAAATTTAGCCCAAGTATTTGCTGTAATTTCGTGGGCAAAACTCACTGGCTGATTGGTGATTGGTCGTTTTCAGCATATGGAGATAAAGTGCCGACTTGAGAAGTGCCAATTATGGGGTTTAAATGGGACGGGTGAGATTGGAACTGGTGTGAATTTCCAAAATCTGAACCATTTGTATCCCCATTGGGAAGAGCAGATTGTCCCAATTTGGTGCTTAGTGAACCAAAATGTGCGGCTAATCCAACCTTACATCTGAGGGTTTGGGGGCCAGGTGATTGTTGGGCCTCGCTAAATTGGGGAGTCCCATCCAGATTGGTATTAACTCTAGCCAATTGGGAGGAGGGCGATGTATCATCACCATCTCAATCTATTTGGGTAAATTCAGCCCAAGTATTTGCTGTGATTTCGTGGGCAAAACTCACTGGCTGATTGGTGAATTGGTCGTTTTCTGCATATGGAGATAAAGTGCCAATTACGGGGTTTAAATGGGATGGGTGAGATTGGAACTGGTGTGAAGTTCCAAAATCCGAACCATTTGAATCCTCATTGGGAAGAGTAGATTGTCCCAATTTTGGTGCTTAATGAACCAGAATGTGCGGCTAATCCAACCTTACATCTGAGGGTTTGGGGGCCAGCTAGCTGGGTATCGCCCCTCATGGAGGGAGCCAGAAACACGGCGTCAGCAATGATAGATGGGGCTGAATTAGCTGACACAATGGAGGAGGTGAATGCCTGGATGGGCTGAGTTGCATTCAACTGAGCAGACGCCATTAAAACAGCGTGGGTGATGGCCTCCTTAGTTGGAGGGAGCTCAGAGGGTTGGTGAGAGGCAGCGCACACAGAGCTGTTAGGCGTGCAGGTTGCAGAAGCGCAATCAGGTGAACTGGCGCTAGTTGAAGTAGCTCCAGGTTTGGGGTGTGGTGCCTGCTTTCATGGCCGCTGCTTGAAAGTGGTGATTCTAATTGACCCTGAGATGGGTAACCGAGGGTTGCTTCATTTGGGGTGGTGCTGGCTCGTTTGGCAGAGCCTGCGAGTTCTTTTGTGGGGTTTCCCGCCATATTTGCTAATAGTTTTTGTAAATCTCTTTAGTGGAGCTAAATTTCAGGCTGAACTAATTTTTGAAAAGTGATGCTTAGCAGAAAGAGATAAAGTAAAACTTATATCCAGCACCCATTAAAATCAGGTTTTCTGGCTTTTTAAAAAATAAAAGGACAAGTGGTCTCAACTTCTTAGTACCAACAATAATGATACTAGTAAATATAAAGAGAAAAAATAAAATTTATTAATTACCTGAAGCTATAAATGTTATATTTACAGACAAGATATTATACTTTCTATAATGCATTATAGTGAAGATGTTAAGAGCTGTAGTTATCTTTGTCTGTAATTTATATATTCAATAAGTTTCATGACCCTATTAGATTTAAATCAGATATCTAATAAACCTATTTTGCAGATAGTTTATGTATAGATGTGTTGGGAATATGCCTTTTAACTGATATTATAATATTATTTAGATATGTTTAGCATAATTTTTACGTTAATAATGTGATAGAACATCAATCTTGATACTATAAGAAACTTGTCAAAATATTAGAAAATATATATTATTGTACGCATTAAAAATTTTATTTAGTAGAGTTTTTGTAAGACTATCACCAATAATAGCAGTTAAGATGGCAATTGTTTATAAGCAAGATTTAATATATGTGTTTTTTCCAATAAGCATCACTTAAAAAAATATTTTATCCTTGAAACTTAGATATTCTAGAAAAGTTATTGAAACCATATATATGGGGATAAAACACACTAAAGATCCCGCCAACTTGGTGGCAAAAAATCAGAACACAACAAACCCTGCAGTAACTCCAGGTTTCCAACATGTGCATCCACCAGGACAACCTGCTCCCAAGTTGCATATGCCAAGGAAGATGCTACCCCACAATAGACTGATAACAGTGTATTTATTACAAACGATAATGCTGATGCACACAAATCAGCTAAACCCACCTTAAACATGAAAAATGGGTGGACAATATTTAATAAAATGTTTTAATTACCCAATCAGTATTAGCGGCAGAAATAACTATTATCACTGGAACTGCCCATGTCAACAAGATGGCTCATATATCCACAATTTTTACTAATCCTGATGATCAAGCCCCAGTGTAATCAAATTTTTACTCCAGGTCAGATGATTGTAACAACCAACCAAAAAAATCTTTTTTGTCACTGGAACAAACCAAGGAATAAGACAATCAGAAGGACCCTCCTAGGAGGTTAACCTACCTTTTTAATTTGACTGCTATCACCTTCAATTGGTTCAATAATGATCCTGAGTCCATTAGCTTAGCGCTAATTTATCTGATTGGCAATTTAATAACTTGACTCACCATATCCCAAGAACCCATGATGGGAACCCAGAAGATGATAACTGGGAATCCTAAAGTAGATCTGGTGCCCCAGCTCATGCCAACCCAAGCATCTCTGGAGGACTGGCCCCAACAAGGAATATACACTATGGAACTTGGCAACTCCAACTACAGTACCCCCATGCTGAGCCATTAGTATCAGAGAAAACCAAAAACAAAAGTGCCAAGAACGCCTCTGGGGCCTGATCAAAATGGATGACACCTTCTCTGCCCACTACCAACACTTGAAAAGCTATATTTGTGGCAGAATTCAATAAGTGGATACCTGAAAATGTAAGCACAACGATCACTTTCTCACACCAACTAGCTCATGTGGTTTGCATATTATGGCCACACTCCCATAAAATTCTACTCACAGGACTATTGTACCTAATTTGGAGCAATGGCTAGGAATTTCCTTACAACACCACTAGCCACAAAGTTGTGGAAGGCCACTACATTGATGTGAGTTTCACAAACTCAGCAGATTCAGAAAAAGCCATGTCACTAACATTACAATCCCATGTGGCTCCCTATGCATCACCAGACCTAGGTCAAATCTTGAGAAAATCTCCTGGTTACCTCCTTAAACCTGCCAACCACAGTTGACCTGGATATCCTGAAGCTTACCCTCCATCAAGGGATAATGATATTTGGATACATATTAACAGTAGACTTCAACGTACCAAGGTACTTTGCTCTAACCCGACGGGCTTATGTCACCAGAGCGTTCTTTATTTCTAAACCCACGGTAGCCAAAAACATTAAAATCATACGGTTAATTTCTGTAATCAGATCATTCCCTGAGATTTCCTCTGTAGAACCCATTCAACCTTTCCCCACCGCTGCTGGTGAAACGCCCTGGGGCACCTCTACAACAGATTCACCGCGGACAAAAAATCCTTGTCAACCACCAACCACCCTCCTCCTCTGTGGTCCAGAAGAAATTTCATGTTGCGGCAGCAGCCATCCCTCAATCAACCCATTGGGTTCTATTAGAGGAGCTGACTCCAAGCACCCGTTATAAATTGGTTTAGAATGTGCAACTGACCATGCAGCAATACCCTCTGGACACTTTATTCCCTCTACTAATAGGGACTCCCTCCAATCTACCACCCCCATTTACCAGTGCAAACCAAGCGCAAGCCTTTAAACCCCTCATCTAATCCAGCAAATACCAACCTAGCAGAAACCACCCCAATGATTTTCCCCATACCACGCTAGGTGTGGCTATCTGCACATCCAGGCAATGGATGTCACCCAACTAATAGAACATACCTGGAGCGTCCTCATTTGAGACAGAACTCCCAACCCAATGAAACCCCCACCAACCAATCATTTACATCTAAGACCTCCTTTTTGATACAGTAGGAGGTGGAAATTGACTTGGAAAGTTCATATGGAGACCATATGGAGATGTATGGGGATCACCTGATTGGCTCTTCTATCAGCAATGTAGTGGGAATGGCATACTAAGCCGGATCACTGGATCCTCAACCTCCTCCACTCATATCTGTCCCCTCGGCGCTCTTCTTGGATTGCTGCCAAGAGTTAAGATCTGAACTTAAAACAAGCCGCCTCACAGAGGCAACTATAAGCGCCAGAAAACCACTGGTATTTGGAGAGGGGCACCTATGAGGTCACACGGGGGAAAACTAACCCTGCAGTACATTAATGCCAATGGACTGCAAGATTAAAAGCAGAGATCCCGCATAATATGCAACTTTAATTCAACTTGCATTAATATTATAGATGTCCAAGAACCCCAAATCCACCTTCTGAAATAGAAGCATGGAATTAACAATTTGGAGGTAACTCTTATTAAACATAATATTAGCCCTCAATATCTTAAATCCCTGGGTAAAAGACCATTAAATTTTAAACCCATTTATGACTGCCTAATTTTGACCGAGTTACATAATCCCAAATTCTCCTTTTACACCATGAGTATATACCTGCCAAATGCAGGCCAGAAAAAGACGGATACTAGAAAAACTGGAACACATCCAACTTACAACAACATTGTACTGATTGGCAATTTCAACACCACATTGAGTCACGTCTTAGACACTTTATCCCCAATAAACAGGATCAGTGTGGCACCGCACAACTCCATGACTTCCTAAAATTTAGAAGATTTACTGATGCCCTCCCCTCTGCATCTGGTTTTGGCTGTATGACCCAAATCTGGTATGGGAGAAGAAAATCAAGTCCGCATCCTGAATTGATATGGCTTTGATTACCCTAAATTAGTCAATTGAGTTTTCGCTCCTACAACTCCTAATAACACCATTAGCAATCATAGGTCCCTTATGGTGGTCATTATGAACACCCTCAGACCATCTAGGCGCTTTTGGCCTAGTATCGCCCCATTAATCTTAAGCAACATTTTTATTAGCAAAAACTAATTATGACTATTTAAAAACCAACATCCACAACTTTGACCATGTACGCACTCACCAAGATAAATGGGCTTAGATGAAGTTAGAGGGCACTTTTCTCTCTCGTTGCAATCACTTTTGCAACTTATTTAATTCAAGTCTGATTCTAGTTTGATGATCTCACAAAGGAGATTAGTCTGCGCCCATGTCAGGGAGCAGTTGGACAAGTAAGGTAAGAGGAGCAGGTGGTAGGCCCGTGGCCTCAAACGTTTGAAAACTCCCCAGAGAAACCAACAGAATAGAAAAAAATAAAAAACTGGTGGTCACTATTTCCCCAAAAATCCTCACTTGGCAAGCGCGATGCAACCAGTACATCAACACGCCACACTCCCAACGACTCTCGTTGGTGGAATACAGAGTCATGTGTTTCTGGACATCCAACACACAGCTTTGTGGGAAAATTTTTGTGGAAATGTGCACATTTTTTTCTGAACGTGGTGTACGTCACACCTCACTCCATGTCACATGGTTGGCTGGACCTTGTTTCAAAAACAAGGAGGCAGTAGACGAAGCTGCTGCGGTGCGCATAGTGATTGACCTCCCCAAAGGGCAACAGGTCGTCAAAACCAAACGCACCAGTTGGACAAAATCCAACCAAATTTTCCTCACATTTGACTTTTTTCCTACTATGGTAAAACGTGCCATTTTAGAGCAGTACCTGGAAGATGGTCTCACCATTTATGGCGAAATACAATATTTTAAGATGCAATGCTTTATGCTGATGCTACACCTGTGCACTGGCAAAGCCATCACAGTTCTGACCATAACTGAGGAGATTGTGAAGGACCTAACCCAGATCCCGCACTCCACATATATCAATATTGAAGGGCATACCACCTACCCTTTCTGGATAACCGTGGACAGTGCACTCCCCATCTGCACCCACTGTGACGCATTCAGCCATAAGACACACGCATGCCCCACCAAGGAGGGCATCACATTCCATGAGCACCCCTCAGCGGCCATGGCCAGCGGAGAGGCGCACTACAAACCAACCGCAAGCACCAAAGAAGCTTTCTTATGGGGAGCACAAGGCTGCTACCTACTGGTAAAACCTATTCCCTGCAAGAGCGGAAGAAGGCCAAGCAGGCCCACAGAGCCGCGGCCAAAGAAGCGGCCAAAGTCACCACCACTATCCCACACTCCCAAAGCCAGGAGGACATCAAAATCTTTGCGGTGGAAGCAACTCAGGAAATCCATCAACCAATCAGATTGGGAATCCCATGCCGATTGGGCCACCCAATCTGATGATATGATGGGCGACTTGATCTCACCTGACCTTTGTGCCCAAGCCTCAATTGGAACTGATTCAATCTCCAGCCTGCCTGAATTTTTTTATTCAACCGATGGTGCACTGCACTCGAGCACACTGCAAAAAAATTTGTTCTTCAGTGGGGAAACCAAAAGTGAAGGCTAAAGCCAATGTGAACCTGACTGCCAAACTCACCCACTCTTCTGACTATGTTGCTGCACACACCCAATGCGCCAAGAAGCGCCATGAGAATCAAGAGGAGGCTGAAGGGCCTGGGTGCCCTTCCCCTCACACCTAAGGTGTGATGGGGGGAAACATTTACTTTAGGGACGTTGAATATCGCTGGACTCAAGGCCTCACTGTCCTGGGCTAGGAAACTGAGTTTTATACAAAATCTACCCGTGGATATCCTGGCCATCCAGGAGTCCCACTGTCCACGAGGTTCTGAGGATGCTTGGAAACCATGCTCCTCCCATCCCTATCCTTTTTGGTCAGAGCACTGTGGGGTTCTAGTTTGGAAAAACAATTTTTCAAATTTTTATTGTTGGAATCTTTCCACAATGGCTGAGTCCTCATTGTCACTTTCTTGTGGGCTGACGTGGCACATGCTATCATCAACTTCTATGCCCCAACCTCTGCATGAAAGCATTAGAATTTTTCTTGTCAGTCAAATCCCTCCCATTACCCCCAGACCCTTTCGTAGTCAGTGACATGAACTGTTGGCTAAACACACCAACAGACCATTGGCCTTCCTCCTCCCACGCCCCCAGGGTCACGTAGAACTTCGCGTTCTTAAGGCCACCCTTGGGTTAATGGATGCGCTGCCACAGCAAGCCCCGCTGCTCAAAAACATGACGCGCCCCCACATTTACAACGGCCAATTAAGGTCCATGACCCACATCGACCTTATCCTTACACCAGTGAAATTCCAACCTCACATTTCCCACTTCCAAACAACAAAAATTGAATTCTCCGACCACCAGCTGGTCTCAATAACCTACCACCTACCTGTCACAGTGGCTAAGGCCCCACATTGGTGCAAACTCCGCTCTCCTGAACTTGCATCGCCAGGACTTCTCACTTGATAGAAATCAGCAACTTTGGCAAAAGAGTTTGTTACACCATTTTGCGCGGACCCCATCTCCACATGGGCAGCCTTCAAAGACATACCACACGCTACTCTCACCACCTCTCCTCCCGACGCTCATAAACTAAATCAGCCATCATTTCGCGCGCTTTAGCAGAGTTGGCACACCTGTAGTCTAACATCCCAGCTACAGGATACAGCCCTGCATTGGTCTGGAAGTGGGCGGAGGCAACCACCCACCTCAACGCGCTCAAAAGGCAATACAAACATAGGGTTTGTGTTCAGTACAGGGCCAAACGCATTACAAAGGGTGACAAGTGCACCGCATATTTTTTTAAAAAAATTTGCACCACACCAGAGCGTGGCCAGCACACAGGTGCGAAGATCGGATGATTCCATCGTGGATATGCCAGCCAAAGTGGCGAAATTTCTTGACCAAACCCACATCCGCACCATTTCCCAATACCCATAAATAATGAATTTGATTACTACGAATGAACTATGGACAGCTATCCGCGGTGCACCAAATTTAAAATGCCAGGCCCAGATGGCATTCCATATGAATTCTATAAAAAGTACTTCAAATATATATCCCCACTGCTGCTTGCCTCACTTAACCAGAGCCTTCTGGAAACGCGCCTCGAACCAGGAGGACAAGAGGCCTTCACTGTCACACTCTTCAAGAAAGGGGACAAACTAGACTTAGCCAACTGGTGCCCCAAATTTTTTAACTAACACGGATACAAAATTTTTAACAAAAATTATGGCTAACCATCTAGGGATTGTAGCATCTGCCACCATCTCCCCAGAACAATTTAGTTTCATACCCAGAAGGTCAATTTGGGACAACGTGCACTCTGTGGCTAACGCATGCCAGTCCACAGCCTCTGGGGCACTTGTATTCTTGGACCAACAGAAGGCCTATGATAGAATAAACTGGGAATACCTCAGGGCCTTCCTCCATCAATTCCGCTTACCCCCGCGCTTCATCACTGAGTAATGTTGCTCACGGAATCTGCAACAATGGCAGTGCGTGGCCCTGGCTTCCTAACGGAAGTAGTCCGCCCTCAAAGGGGCTTGTGACAAGGGGACCCCCTTAGCCCACTCTTATACAGCTTCAGCCTTGACCCACTACTGCAAAATGTGATGCTAACTCACTGGGGTCCATGTGCCAGGCCAAACCCCAGTCAAGATGATGGCATTTGCAGATGATTGTGTGGTGGGGGTGTCTAATAACAAAGATGCACGCGCACTTGAAGCCCTCATCCAGGAATATTCCCGGGTAAGCAACGCTGCACTGAACGCCTCCAAAACCGAAATCATCCTCCTTGGTCAGTTTCAGAACTGCTGGGCCCCAGCGACCAGTGCCCATCCCGGCCCATCTGCTCGCCCACGTCCACGCCTTACTAACTCAACACACACCGCTCAACTGGTGCTCCCCTTCGTGCCACGTCCTACCATAGGACTGGTGCGCCATCTGGGCGTGTGGATGGAGGCAGGCGGATATGCGTCAGCAGTAATGGAGTACCATATACTGGACAACATGACGAAGCGAATCGCCTCTCTCAGAGCTCACCCTACTACCCTCACTGGCAGGGTTGTTCTTGCCAACTCTATGCTCCTATCCAAAGTCTGGTTCAGAGCCCACGCCATCCCCTTCTCCCCAAACTTCTTCAAATCCCTGTATGCTTTGCTGCAAGGATGGCTTTGGTCAGGCCGCCCTCCACCAGTACGGCTAGAGGTCATGTTTGGCCCTCATCATCAAGGTGGCATGGGCCTGCTTGACTTCAAAGCCCATGCTGCCAAGATCCTGGGCACCTGGATCGCGGCCGTAACTGCTCCTACACTCCCATCCCAACACTGGTCCCGCGCGGCCCGCTCCAACTTCTCCTGAGCCTAGGGCCTCAACAATCCATCAAACCCCACTCCCTAATGAAATACCTCGCATCACACACATCGGCCACAGGTACTCACGGGACTAAAACCCACTACAAACGAATCCTACTCTTTATGCGAAGCGCAGAGTGGAGAATTCGTATTAGTGGACATACAACCCAAAGAGGCCGCCCCTCTCCTCAGTTCACACAAGAGGTACAGGGGCTACCCATCCATGATGGCGTGATCCCCATTCGACCCCATGTCCTATCCAGGGTGGACTACCTGGACATGATGGACATCCCTTATTCCACTGAGACCCAAAAGACTATCTGGAAATACACACACCATCCTCTGTTGCAGCCTCAAGTCCGCTCCCATGTGTGGCGCTGCCTGAGGCGGGTGTATTGTACAGCTGAGCGCTCTAACGCTTTACACTCATCCTGTGTCGTGTGTGGCCAGTATGGAACGCTGTTCCACCGCCTGGAAAAGTGCCCCACCTCTAAAGTAATATGGCGCGAAGTCCAACGTCTGCTAGTCCAGGATCAAACGCATCCCTTCAGTCTGTCAAGAGATATGTTTGCTTTATCAATGGCCTCCCCCTCCCCACCCTCCCTCCGTGCTCTGGTGGTTGCAATCGCCATGTGGACTATCCACACGATTGTCTTGGATGCCATCGCTGGCTCCATCCCCACCCTCCCTGAAGCTGTCCACAGATTCCAGTCTCATTTGGTGGACCACTTTCAAGCGTGGATGTTTGGATATCTCCCACCGCATCGCCGACAGCTGGTCTCCTCCTGGTTCCCAGTCTGGTTCATCAAATCAGACCCCTTCCTCCACACGTGCTCAATAGTGGCTACGGCCCCTTCACACGTTCCCCCCCCTCCCCATAAGTGGTGTTCCCGCTGGCAACAAGAGATAGCATCGCTTCTCTGGGGTGCCTCCCCTGGTACTAAGTTTGTCTTTCCTGAGTCATATTTGGAAGTGTCCGTCCCATAATTGGCCTTCCCCAAAATAAATTTTAATTTAAATTTAAAAACTCTATAATAACTTAGTTGTTTTACATTAGTTGTTTAGCTTTACTTTTAATAGAAGAGTGCAAGGATTAGATATCCTTAATTTGGTTTTATCAAAATCTCCATTTGGCTCTGCAAGAAGGGAATAGGGAAAGTGTTCCCTACCAGTACAAGAACATCTTTAAGATGAATAAGCACCTTTCTAGCGTTGGACAATACACTTAACGTGGCTTTTGGGCATTCAACTTTAATAATAGTCCTCATACTATTATTGCTCCAGTTCAATTCAATTCAATTTAAATCAAAATAATTATCCATAACTTTTCTTTCTCGTTGCAAACACTTTTGCAACCTATTCAATTCAAGACTAAATCTAGTTTGATAATCGCATAGAGGGGATTAGTCTGCGCCCATGTCTGGGAGCAGTTGGGCAAGCAAGGCAAGAGGAGGCGGAAGGCCCGCGGCCTCTAATATTCAAAAATGCCCCAGAGAATCCGGTGGAATAGAAAAAAATCTAAAAAAACTGGCGGTCACAATTTCCCGGAGATACTCGCATGGCAAGCACGATGCAACCAGTACATCAACACGCCACATTCCCAGCCACTTTTGTCAGTGAAATTTGGAGTCCATGTGTATCTGGACATCCAAAAAACAGCCCTATGGGAAAAATTTTGGAAGATGTACACAAAATTTTCCCGACTGCAGTGTATGTTGCACCTCACTCCATGTCATGCAGTTGGCTAGACCTAAGCTTCGAAAGCAAAATTGCAGCAGACGAGGCTGCAGCGGTGTGCATAGTGGTCGACCTCCCCGAAGGGCAACAGGTCATCAAAACTAAACGCACCAGATGGACAAAATCAAACCAAATTTTCCTCACGTTTGACTTTTTGCCTACTAATAAAACGTGACATTTTGAAGCAACACTTGAAAGATGGTCTCACCATATACAGCGAAATACAATCTTTTGAAATGCAACGTTTCATGCTGATGCCACACCTGTGCACCGCCAAAGCCATTGCAGTTCTGACCCCAACCGAGGAGATTGTGAAGGACCTAACCCAGATCCCGCACTCCACCTTTATTGATATTGCAGGGCACACCACACACCCATTCCAGGTAACCGTGGACAGCGCGCCCCCCATTTGCACCCACTGTGATGCGTTCGGCCATAAGGCGCATGCATGCCCCATCAAAGAGGGCGTCACATTCCAAGAGCACCCCTCGGCGGCCATGGCCAGCGGAGAGGCGCACTATGAACCAACCGCAAGCACCAAGGAGGCTTTCCCGTGGGGAGCACAAGGCTGCTACCTATTGGTAAAGCCCATCTCCCCACAGGAGCAGAAGAAGGCCAAGCAGGCCCATAGGGCCGCGGCCAAGGAAATGGCCAAGGCCAACACCACCATCCCACACTCACAACGCCAGGAGGACATGGAGACCTTCATGGTGGAAGCAACTCGGGAATCCATCACCCAATCAGATTGGGAGGCCCATGCTGAATGGGCCACTCAATCTGAGGATCCGATGGGAGATTCAATCTCACCCAATCGTTGCACCCAAGCCCCGGTCAAAACTGACTTGGGACCTATCCCAACCAAAATTTTTTTTTGCCCCACTCGACGGTGCACTGAACTTATCCACACCGCAAAAAATTCGTCCGACGTTGGGAAAACAAAAGCAAAGGCCAAAGCCAACGCGACTCTTTCCACAAAAATTAACAAAAACCCCAATAGCGTTGCTGCTAATACCCATGCTGCTGTGAAAGCCCATGGGGACCTGGAAGAGGCTGGTGGGCCCAGGAGCAAACCCCCTCACACCTAAGGTGCGATGAGGGAAACCTTCACTCTAGGGATGCTGAATATTGCCGGACTCAAGGCCTCCCCATCCCAGGCTAGGAAACTGAGTTTTTTACAAAACAATTTAACCGTGGATATCCTGGCCATCCAGGAGTCCCACTGTCCACGAGGTTCTGAGGAAGTTTGGAAAACAATGCTCCTACCATCCCTATCCTTTTGGTCAAAGCACTGTGGGGTGCTAATTCAGAAAAACAATATTTTCAAATTTACATCTTCAGAAACATTTCTAAATGGCTGAGTGCTCGTTGTCACCTTCTCATGGGCTGATGTTGCACACACAATCATCAACATCTATGCCCCAAACAGTGCACGTGAGCATCAGGAATTTTTCTCATTGGTTGAATCCCTTCTGCTACCCCCGATTCCTTCCTAGTTGGTGATATGAACTGTTAGCTAACCTCACCAACGGACTGGTGGCCACCCTCACCCCACGCCCCACAGGGTCACATAGAACTACGCGTTCTAAAAGCCACCCTTGGGTTAAGGGATGTTCTGCCGCAACATGCCCCACTGCTTGAAAACATGACGTGTCCCCACATTCATAACAGCCAATTAAGGTCCATGACCCGCATTGACCTTATTCTAGCGCCGGCGAAATTCCAACCCCACATCTCCCACTTCAAAACAATGAAAATGGAATTCTCCGACCATCGACTGGTCTTGATAACATACCACATACCCGTCACAGTTGCAAAGGCCCCACATTGGTGCAAAATCTGCCCCCCTGAGCTTGCATCACCAGGATTTTCCATGTGGGTGGAAGAGGCAACTTTGGCGGAATCATTTGTTGCACCATTTTGTGCGGACCAATTCCACATGGGCAACTTTTAAAGAAGACACCATCCGCCACTATCGCCATCTCTCCTCCAGACGATCACGAGCCACATCGGCAGTTATATCGCGCGCGCTGGCAGAATTGGCCCACTTGGAGTCCAACATTCCAGCCACAGGATATAGCCCTGCATGGGGCCGGAAGTGGGCGGAGGCAGCTGCCCACCTCAACGCACTCAAAAGACAACACAAACATCAGGTTTGTGTCCAATACAGGGCCAAACCGCATCACTAAAGGCAACAAGTGCACCGCACTCTTCTTCAAAAAAATTTTACACCATGCCAGAGCGTGGCCTGCACACAGGTGCGAAGATTAGATAATTCCATTGTGGACACACCAGCTGAAGTGGCAATCGAAACGCAAAAAGTACTCCAAGTTATACCGAGCTGAACCAATTCAGCCGGCCAAAATGGCAGAATTTCTTGACTGAGCTCATATCCGCACCATTTTCCAATACCCAAAAATAATGAATTTAATTACTCCAAATGAATTATGGACAGCCATTCATGGGGCGCCAAACCGAAAATGCCCAGGCCCAGATGGCATTCCATATGAGTTCTACAAAAAATATTTTAAATATATATCCCCATTGCTGCTAGCCTCACTCAACCAAAGCCTGTTGGAAATGCGCCTCCTACCAGGAGGACATGAGGCCTTTACTGTCACACTCTTCAAGAAAGGGGATAGGCTTGACTTAGCCAACTGGCGCCCCATTTCTCTAACAAACACAGACACCAAAATTTTAGCCAAAATCATGGCTAACCGTTTAGGGACTGTAGCATCTGCCACCATCTCCCCAGAACAATTTGGTTTCATCCCCAGAAGGTCGATTTGGGATAACGTGCACTCAGTGGCTAGTGTGTGTCAGTCCACAGCCTCTGGGGCACTTGTATTCTTGGACCAACAAAAGGCCTATGATAGAGTAAACTGGGAATACCTTGGGGCCTGCCTCCATCAATTCCGCTTACCCCCCCCCCGCCTCATTAACTGGGTGATGCTGCTCACGGAATCTGCAACAATGGCAGTGCGTGGCCCAGGCTTCCTAACGGAAGTAGTCCGCCCCCAAAGGGGCCTGCGACAAGGGGACCCCCTCAGCCCACTCTTATACAACTTCAGCCTGGACCCACTACTGCGAAATGTGAATGCCCACCTCACTGGGGTCCATGTGCCAGGCCAAACCCCAGACAAGATGTTGGCATTTACAGATGATTGCGTAGTGGGGGTGTCTAATAACAAAGATGCATGTATGCCAGAAGCCCTCATCCAGGAATATTCACGGGTAAGCAACGTGGCACTGAACGCCTCCAAAACCGAAATCATCCTCCTTGGTTGGTTTCAGAACTGCTGGGCCCCAGCAAGTAGTTCCCAACCTGGCCCATCTGCTCGCCCACGTCCACGCCTTACTAACTCAACACACACCGCTCCACTGGTGCTCCCCTTTGTGCCACGTCCTACCATAGGACCGGTACGCCATCTGGGCGTGTGGATGGAGGCAGGTGGATACGCGTCAGCAGTAATGGAGGGCTGTATACTGGACAACGTGACGAAGCGAATAGCCTCTCTCAGAGCTCACCCTACTACCCTCACTGGCAGGGTTGTTCTTGCCAACTCTATGCTCCTATCCAAAGTCTGGTTCAGAGCCCACGCCATCCCCTTCTCCCCAAGCTTCTTCAAATCCCTGTATGCTTTGCTGCAAGGATGGCTTTGGTCAGGCCACCCTCCACCAGTACGGCTAGAGGTCATGTTTGGCCCTCATCATCATGGTGGCATGGGCCTGCTTGACTTCAAAGCCCATACCGTTAAGATCCTGGGCACCTGGATCGCGGCCGTCACTGCTCCTACACTCTCATCCCAACACTGGTCCCGCGCGGCCCGCTCCAACTTCTCCTGAGCCTTGGGCCTCAACAATCCATCAAACCCACACTCCCTGATGAAATACCCCGCATCACACACATTGGCCACAGGTCCTCACGGGACTAAAACCCACTACAAACAAATCCTACTCTCCATGCGAAGCGCAGAGTGGAGAATTCGTATTAGCAAACATACAACCCAAAGAGGCCGCCCCTCTCCTCAGTTCACACAAGAGGTACAGGGGCTACCCATCCATGATGGCGTGATCCCACATGGCCCCATGTCCTATCCAGGGTGGACTACCTGGACATGATGGACATCCCTTACTCCATTGAGACCCAAAAGACTATCTGGAAATACGCACACCATCCTCTGTTGCAGCCTCAAATCCACGCCCATGTGTGGCGCTGCCTGAGGCAGATGTACCATATGGCTGAGCGAATAACGCTTTACACTCATCCTGCATCATGTGTGGCCAGTATGGAACGCTGTTCCACCGCCTGGAGAAGTGCCCCACCTCTAAAGTAATATGGCGCGAAGTCCATCGTCTGCTAGTCCAGGATCAAACGCATCCCTTCAGTCTGTCAAGAGATATGTTTGCTTTATCAATGGCCTCCCCCTCCCACCCTCCCTCCGTGCTCTGGTGGTTGCAATCGCCATGTGGACTATCCACACGATTGTCTTGGATGCCATCGCTGGCTCCATCCCCACCCTCCCTGAAGCTGTCCACAGATTCCGGTCTCATTTTGGTGGACCACTTTCAAGCGTGGATGTTTGGATATCTCCCACCGCATCGCCAACAGCTGGTCTCCTCCTGGTTCCCAGTATGGTTCATCAAATTAGACCCCTTCCTCCACACGTGCTCAATAGTGGCTACGGCCCCTTCACACGTTCCCTCCCCCTCCCCATAAGTGGCGTTCCCGCTGGCAACAAGAGATAGCATCGCTTCTCTGGGGTGCCTCCCCTGGTACTAAGTTTTGTCTCATCTGAGTCATATTCGGAAGTGTCCGTCCCATGGTCAGCCTTCCCCACAATAAATTAAAAAAATAATTATCCATGAATCTGTGCAGTTGAAATCAAGGACCAGAAGCGAGCTACCATCCAAGTACCCAGATGTTAACATTGGTGCTCACTACAGGGGGTAGTTGAGTTGTCAAAAGCCAGTTTAAACAATGATGTCTTATAAGGAAGAGCTTTGGAAGTTCTGCTTGTAACTACAGGCTGTCAATCAAAATGTGCTCAGCTCAGCATATCAAGCCGGTGTTAGTACCTTAGAGGAGCATGTATCATGGTGGAAGAGATGCTCAAAAAAGTAGGAACAGTTAATAACGACTTGTGTGGAAAAGCTGCCTCTTTGAAGAGGAAAGATGGCGAACTTTTTAAAAAGCTTTTAAAAAACTGAATGGGAAGCTGATTGAGAGCGCATCTGGAAGTTTTATGAGGAGATGGCGAAAATGACAAAGCATTTGAGGAATTGGAAAAACACAAATGTGATATTGACCAATTTGAGACGGATGAGGCTGATGAAAAGGAATGTGAAATTCCAATCAGGAAGACCTCTCCGCTCCAAAATATGCCCAAACCATTCACTGGTGTGTCAGAAGTGAATCCTAAAGCCACTCCTATGGCTTCTTGTGTAGCTGGGCAAGGTTCTTCTATGAGCGGAGTAACCAATAAATTTTGAAATATGCCAAAATTTCCCACCTTTCACTGGGATAATGCCCCATCATTTTTCCGCCTATTTGAGATGACCATGTTTGGCTATGTGGACTGTCAAAAAGCAGTAATCATAATTAACTGCCTTAGCACTGACTTCTAGAATCTGGTGCTATTTCACTTCAATGGGGGCAACTGGTCATACATAGAAGCAATAGCAGCCATTATGTTGGAGTTTGAAAGCCCTACTAGGTTGGCAAATTGTAAATAAGAGTTCATGAGTATACAAATCTGCAAAGATGAGACCCTGGCTAGTTTCACTGACCAGTTTTACCAAGAAGCCCATATCTTGGCAGGGTCAAATGTGTTGACTGACTTTGATGCATGCATAGCCATAAAGATGGACTTCGTCTCTACCAAGATTTGCATCAGATTATGGTGGCAGCACTAGTGACTCAAACAACGACTCTCAGATGGTGGATTATCTGAAGATGCTTGGAGCCACATTTGATGCTCTCAATCGCACTTTTAAAGTAATTCAAACAAAGGCTCAGAATAATGTCAAATTTGCTGAACCACCTAAAAAATCTGAGAGCCAAATTGTGATGGGAAGTAAAACCAAAGTTCAAAAATGAGTGGACAAATTGTCAATCCGCTGTTTCTAATGCGGTAAGTCTGGCCATATAATTGCTCAGTGTTGGGACAAAAAGCAAAAGATCAGATTAATCTCGTTTGGACCCAAGAAAATGGTTCAGATTCAGGAAAAGGACCAGCAGTCTATATCAGGGACGTTCTAGTGCTGCTGATAAACCTATCCCGCCTGATATAATGAATGTGGAAATTGATATCTCTGATCTATTTGTGGATGATGACTTTCCAAACTGCTCCATCAGGGGGTTACCATGGGTGTTAATGCAATAACTTAATCCAAAGCGAAGGGGATCAATCCCAAAATCGTTAATGAGGTAGCTTGACCCTATGTATGACAGTTAGCGGAGAAAGTTAGATCCACCAAAAGCCCTGAAGACTTAGTCAAAACAAAGTTCATGAGGCGAACATTTCTTTACCTATCAGCGCAATTAAGGAGTCATTCCCTGATTTATCCGCTCAAATAATTCTCACACTTGATTTGGCAAATAAGGCCACTATCCATTCAGTAAATAATCTATTGCAGTGCTTGGAGTGTAACTATAGCAATATTCTAGTCAATAAAATAAGAAAGTGAGCAATAATTAATAGTGGACGCCAATCAACATCATTTTCCATCAAATTAGTAAATCATATGAAGATCTCACCAGATTTGGAGCATCAAAAAGAGCATGGAATGGCTGGACCAGACATTACCATCTCATGTGGAGCCTACAGTGCAAAATTACTTTATTTTGGATCGCTGACGACTTCAGCTCCCACCATAGTGCTGGCCAATCCAAATTACGATATAGTTTATTAGGACGGAGTTCTTGAGGAAATATGGGGTGAAATGAGATATTGAAGAAAACACTCTGACTATATCAGGGTAGACGTTGTCTTTGGTGTACCAGAGGAAGGGAGAAATTCCACTGACAAAATGGAATAATTTTGTCACCTTAATTTATAGTGATGGTATTATACCCATTTGCTATAAAGTAGTTGGACGAAAATGGAAAGCAATGCTGATGAAAATTATGGAGAATCATTAGATACCTCTAACGATAAATGAAATGAATACTACTCTGTTGGGGGCTCAAATCTTAGTTAACACCGGGTTAACAATGGAACTTTACAGAACAGCTATATGTGGAAATTATCAATCCATGGGGAAAATTGAGGGGCAAAGTGTGGGTGGCGCCAGGGATCTTAATTCCAGGTCATGAAGAGATATGAGTACTATTAGCCAATCTGGGAGAGAAGTTGATGAAAATTTGAAAAAAATCAGTTCTTTGCGTTTCTATACTTGCTCCCAATGGTGAAATTTTATGCTTATCATGAACTTGGATCATTTTAAGAAATGGGATTGCCAGTGGAAGTTGCCAAAAGTGTCAATGTATCAATGGATTGTGAGAAGCTAGACGATCTGACTGAGAATCAGCAGGAAGATGTGCTCCAATTATTCAAAAAATATTGGGAGATATTTTCATAGAATGATAATGTCTTAGGATGTGCAAAAAATGTACTTCACAAAGTTGATACTAAGGAATATCCACCAATAAGAATGGGACCTGTTTGTAGGTTAAGAGCAGTGGAAGCAGAGGTCAGCGATAAAATTAGCAAGTTAGTGGAACATGGGTTACTCGTTCCATCATCAAGCCCATGGGTGAGTACAATCTTTTTGGCAAAAAAGAAGAATGGATCAAATCGAGTAGTGATCAACTATTGCTAACTAAACAATTTCACTAAAAAAGACTCCTATCCGCTGCCTTAAATTGATGATGCGCTTGATTGCCTGAGGTGAGGCAAAATATTTTTTGGCTATGGAACTGATTTTAGGCTATTGGCAAATCGATTTGCCAAAAGAATATCAAGAAAAATGTGCAATAATTACTGCACAAGGACTATACCAACAAACCAGAATGCCTCAAGGTTTATGCAACGCGCCAGCAACATTTCAGCGTGCTATGGATTCACTACTTAGTGACCTGAAGCTATCCTGAATGCTTGTATTATACTTAGATGATATCAACGTCTTCAGAAGGACTCTTCACAGATCATTTAGAGTATCTGGAGGAAGTTTTTAAGCGGTTGGCAACAGCTAATCTAAAAATTAAGCTGAGAGAATGCCATTTTTTCAAAAAGAGCTCAGGTACTTAGGCTTTTTTATAATCTCTAATGGATTACAACTGCAACCCATGATAATAGAAGCTATTGAGCAGATGTCAATCCTGAAAAGAGCTCAGGATATTCAAGTCTTTTTGGGATGGTTGGATACTATTGTGAATTCATCAAAGACTTGACTGGTCTCGCTGAGCCTTTATTCTACCTACTCAAGGATCGAAAAAAGGGATTCATGTGGAACAAAGAGGCACAGAAGTCATTCAATAAGCTTCAAAAAAATATCTCATGAGCAGCCCAGTGTTGAAATACCTGAATTTTAATCAGGAATCTATAATTCAAGCGGATGCCTCATTAATGGCAATTGGAGCCATTCTAAGTCAATTAGATGACGATTGGGACAAACATCCAGTAGCCTACCTAAACAGAACCCTGTTGCCAGCAGAAAGAAACTATACTGTGACAGAGCGAGAGTGTTTGGCAGTCAACCATGCTGTAAAACAATTTTGAGTATACATACATGTGATGCAATTTAAATTATAACTGACAACTTGTCCCTGCGCTGGCTTCATAACCTGAAGGAACCAGAGGGCTGATTGGCACAATGGGCTTTAAAGCTGCAAGCATAAAATTTTGAAATTATCCACAGGGCTGGAGTGGTACATCAGAATGCCAACTGATTGTCTCAATTGCCAGTTGTTCATGTAAATTATCATCAGGCTGACGCACTGTTTCAGCGGATGATCAAAGGTGATATCTGGGATGAACACCAAGAAATTTGGAATGATTTATAAAAGGCCATGGAATATACCGAATTCAAATACAATTGATTATACAAAACAATCAAAGGAAAATGTGTTTTTTATTTTCTAAACCATCAGAACAAGCGGAAATTATTTGAGCTGCTCATAAGGTCAACGGCCATGGTGCCCTAAGAAAATGGTGGATCATATTCGCCAGTATTATTACTGGGATTTGATCAACAACAATGTCATGAATTACCTATCCTGTTGTGTGGAATGTCAACTTCACAAGCCGCACAAGAATGTTGTAGGCTACCAGCTAGTACGCCCTGGTTTTGCATGGCACACGGTGTCCATAAACGTTATGGGACCATTGAGTATCAGCACTGGAAGAGTGAAGTATATAATTGTCACAATAGACCATTTAACCCAATGGGTTAAAACAAAAGCCCTCAGCAAAGTAGATGCAATGAGTACGGCGAAGTTTATACTTGACCAAGTGATCTATTGGCATGGATGTCCCCATGTTATTCTCTTTTTTTTAGTACTAGATGGTCCCAACTCCCCATGTTATTCTCAATGACAATGAAACTAATTTTACTTCATATGTGATTCCTTGTTTTAACAAATTAATGAGTATTCACGGTGTTGTAACTGTCCCCTATCATTCAGAAACAAATGGAATGGTGGAAAGAGTGAATGCAACTCTAGCCTCAACATTACAAAAATGGTCATAGGGAAAACTTCCACTTGTGGACATATCTGAGTTCAGCCACATTCGCTTATAATATAAGTTACCATTAAGCAACTGAGAAAATGCCATTCAAACTTATATATGGGTGGAAAGCCGCATTGCCACCAATATTGTATTCAGCAGTAGAACCTTCTTTAAGAATGAGTTCCAAACAATCTCTATCTCAACTGGCCAATATCATAATAAATTACAATATCAGGCATTTGAAATGACAATGAAAGGAAGAATCAATGTGAAGATAGTAGATGACCAGAATCAATCTACATTGAAAGAATACCATTTGGTGATAGGATAGCCTTTTACAATATCCATGGGTTTGGGAGGAAAAATAAGTTGGACGCCCTATGGATGGGACCGTTTTAAATTTTCACCAAGTTGGAGAATGATGCCTATACAATTAAGAATATTGAGGATGGTTACATAGTCAATAGAGTCCACGCGAGTTACTTAAAGTATTGGACCTAAAGAAAAGATAACGGAAAAAAGATAAATAGATGCATGAAAAATATAAAAAAAAATATAAAATATATTAAAAAATTGATTTTATTTTCTTTGAGCAGTGATGCATCTAGCAATTAACCCACCTACCGAGCGTGGAGTAAGGCAAAGATAGTGGCAGGCATGAGTCCCAAGCATTTGGCAGTATCAGTACAAGATGAAACTAGATCTGCCAGAATAGTCCCTATCAACAAGAGGTTGAAACCCGTCCTGAGGTTGGTACAGGTTAGATGGCAAGATGCCATTGTGACCTGTCCTGGGGTTTGTAAAGGTGGACCAGTTGATCTTTTAGCAAGGATGTAAAGA
>JAKSZP010013642.1:0-66540 GCA_022478985.1 Massospora cicadina | reverse complement strand
CCTCATACCAGTTAGATATTCCCCCTCATTCTGGATCTTCTCTGTGTTTCATGAGAGCAAACTGACGTTGTTTGAGGGCCCCCCACCAGAGACTCCTGAGGCCTATCTTGTGGATGGGGTGCCAGAGTGGGAGGTGGAAGAAATAGTTGCCTCCCACCACATTAAAAGAAGACTCGAGTACCTGGTATCCTGGAAGGGTTTTGATGCTGCTGAGAACAGTTGGGTTCCAGCGCGCGACTGTGTGCATGCCCAAGATCTGATTCAAGACTTCCACAAGCGTTTCCCCCAGGCTGCTGGATCCCAACCTAAACCGACCGTTGCCACCATGAAGTTGGCCCCTGCCCACAAGAACTTTTCCCTTACACAAGCCCCTGGAGGGGGGGTTGGCCCCATCAGGAGGAGAGGGTAATGACATGTGCACATGACATCATAGTGAGGACCAACCCCAAAGATAAGGCTGGGCACCAGGAGGCCCAGAAGATGAGGCTACAGGCCCTCCATGACCTGAGGCATACCCTAGACCAACGCTGGGTGTGGGAAAAATATGCCCAGGTTGGTACTAGTGGGGTGCCAGAGGCCCAGCCCCTCACATCAGCCCAAGCATTAAAATGGACGGTCTATCAAATTAATGCAAACAGTTCTTTTTGGTTCATTGAGGAACGGGGTTTTGAAACCTGTTCCATTTATGAACCAACACATTTGGATCAAATCAATTTCAATTGATAACTTGAGTGAAGTCAGTTTCAGCCTATTTGACAAATTTGGATGGGAGCATTGGCCTATTGGTGGGTTGGTGCTTGGGGCCACTTCAGCAAACCCCATTTTCCCCCATCGACGCTTATATGTGTTTTCCCTGACCAACATTCCTTGTTGGTCGAATTCCCAAATAAAAAATACCCCGTTTTACCATTTTTATGTTATTCCAAACGATCCTGTGCATGGACCCCTTTGAGGAGGTCTTTTGCTCCTTCAAACTTGCCATGTTGAACACAATATGATTATCACCTCATGCACCGTTGGTTCATCCAGGTCCCCTCCAACCTGGGTCATTTGCCCTTCTCTCAATGTGCACTGCAACATTTTTAGCTGGCTATTGATAGCATTTCTTTTGCTTGAATTGTTATTGCTTCAGCACCCTCTGCTTGGCAATAATGATTTTTATTCTAATGGCTAGTTCCCTGGCATTGGGTGTGTGCACTGAGCACTGCCACGCTGGGAACTGGAGATTTATAGACACTCTTTTAACACCAACGCAGTCATCCTACAGAGAGGACTCAAACAAGGAGACCCCTTAAGCCCTCTACTTTACAATTTTAGCTCAGACCCTCTAATCTGGAATACAAATACACTTCTCAAGGGAATCAATGTCAAGGGCCAACCCCAGTCAAAAGATGGCCTTCGCTGATAGTTGTGTGGTGGGAATATCCAACAATCAGGAAGCTTTCAGAATTGAGAAGATAATACAAGATTACTCATCCATAAGCAATGCATCACTTATCACTGAGAAAATGGAAATCATACTTTTGGGAAATATCAGACCCATTGGACGCCATCTACCCAGGGCCAACAAACTAATACAACATCAAGACTCCTCACCAGACATAGGAGGCAAAAATCAGCAATGACCACACTAAAAACTTCCCTTCACCACTAAGCCAACAGTTTGACCTGTCCATCACTTAGGGGTATGGTTAGAAGCAGGAGGTTACTCCAACTCTATGATGGAAAATCGACTCCTAGACAAAATAACAAAAAGAATTGCCTCCTTACATGGACACCAAAATAGGTTTAACATGAAGGGTCGCAGTAACCAACTCTATGATTCTATCAATCATATGGTTCATGGCTCATGCAACTGCTTTCTCACCGTCCTTCTTCAATACAATTCACACCCTATTACAAGGATGGCTCTGTTCCAACCACAACCCCCCTGTACGCCTCAAAACCCTATTTGGCTCTAGAAGAAATGGAGGTATGGGGCTTACTAATTACGTAGAGCAAGCGACCCATATACTAGGATCCTGGATAGCTCAGGTGACTATCCCAGATCTTCCAGATACACAATGGGCCAGAACAGCAATATATAACTTCACACGTGCACTCCAATTAAGAAACTCAAATCACCCAAACATAAATCAAGTATCTGGCATCCCATCCCACAGCTGCAGGACCACATGACACTCCTGCACATTTCAAATAAATACTCCTAGCCATGAGAAGAGCGTCATGGAGGATCCACATAAACAGCCAAACCAGTCACTGAGGACGCCCAAGGCTAACTCACAGACAGGAAATCAATGACCAAGTAGTCACAGACGGTATAATATGCAGAAATATGAGCACCATAGCCAGGATAGATTACCTGGACCATATGGATATACCCTACAACCTGGAGACTCAAAGAAGAGTATGGAGATACATACATAACCCTCTACTCCAACCCAGGATAAGAGCACATGTATGGAGGTGCATGAGGAGAGTTTACCGCACAGCATAACGGTCAAATGCCACTCACACCTCATGTACAATATGTGGTCAGTATGGAAGCCTAGCCCACCTTTTAGAACAATGCCCAACATCAGTGGCTGTATGGAAAGAGGCCATGCGCCTATTCCGCCAAGAAAGTGGACAACATTCAGCCTAGCAAGGAACATGTTCGCTATAAACATGGACTCTCCTATCCACCCATCCCTCAGGGCGTTAATAGTAGCAATAGAACTATGGACGATCCATACAATAGTACTGGAGTCGCTTACAGGAGCAGCGCCTACAATCCAAGAAGCCATCAATCGTTTCCACTGCCATATATTGGAACATTTCTAAGCATGGCTGTTTGGACACATGACCCCCCATAACAGAAGTACAATCAACACATGGTTCCCCATATGGTTCCTAAAGGTTGATCCTTTCCTTCACACATGCTGCATCCAAGAATAAGCCAGCATAACCCCCTTCCCTACCGTCCTAAACTTGGTGATCCTGGAGACAACAAGAGGAGCCTTGAACCCTCTGGGGTGTCTTTCATTTTTTTTAAATTTCATTAGTTTATACCCACTATATCAGAAGTGCTTGTCCCCTGGTTGACCTTCCCTGAATAAATAAGAATAACCACTCAGCCAAATCTAATTGCTCAATCAAATCAACCAAAACCCACCAACCACTCAGCTAAACTAACTGAACTTATCAAAACAACCAATAACTAATCACCCCTCAAAACTAAACTGTGTTTTATCAATTCCCAAAAGCCATCAACCACTCAGCCAAACAAAATAAACCTATTGAATCAATCAAATAACAACATACTTCTACCCAAAACATCTTTTTATACTTAAAATCATTGAGTATGTGACATATCTTCCAAACTACTAAATCAACTTCTACTTAACTTGACAAAAGTATTTTATTAATTAGGTGAACCAAATTAATTTCGCTTTTATTTCTCGTAACAATCACTTTAGTTACTATGATTTGATATAAACAGCAAATTTGGATAATCACACACAGGAAAGATGGGCGACTTTAATAACAAAAATAATACAACATGGGCGAGCATCGCGGCAAGCGGTGCGCTTAATGGTGCAACTAAGGGCAAGAAACGCCCTGGAGGCGACCAGGAACCCAAGCCATAAAAAATCGCAAACTCAGACACTGTCTGGGTTTATGGTATTTACTGTAAAACACGCGCAATACATGTACATTCAATTCAACCAACCTTTGTCAAAGGTGGAACACAGGATCAGACTTTTCCTTGGGGATGAGTCACTGATCCTGTGGGAGAAAAATGTGAGGCACAGCCCTCACTTTTCCCTCATGTGGTGTACGTAGCCACCAACAACATGGGCTGTGGCTGGATCAATATTGGTTTCAAAACAGCCGATGAAGCTGATGCCGCAGCAAAAATCTGCGTGGAAATTGCCCTCCCTGAGGGCAAAAAAATTGTGCGCACCGCATGCACCAGATGGAACAAAGCGAAAACTTTGTTCATCTCCTTTGACTCACTCCCCACCAACCTTCCTCATAAGGTAATTGAGGAGGAGCTCTGCAAAGGTCTTGTGGCCTACAGAGAAATCCAACAACTCGAATTACAGCAATTTTGCTTAATGCCAGGCCTGTGCACGGGCAAAGCTATTGCTGTAATCAACCCCTTCCCAGAAGTGGAAGAGGATTTATTCAGAATTCCCCGCACAGCAGAATTTCACTTTGCAGATGGGGGCCAGTCAGCTGCATTCCGAGTTACACCAGAACATGCACCACCCATTTGCAACCACTGTGGCTCACTGGGCCACAAGGAACATGCATGCCCTGTAAAAGAGGGCTTAATGGAAAATGATTTTGTGAAGAAGCTATGGACGAAGATAATGAAAACTTCACAAAAATGACTGATGGCCACCACCTATTCCGCTGGGGTGAAGATGGACTATACTCCATCATGGACCCAGTTACAAGTAAACAGCACAAAGCAGCACAAAAAGCCTGCAAGAGAGCAGCAGCTGAAGCGGCGGCACATGCGGAATCCACCATTAACCACGGACAAATTCAGGAAGATATTTTGGATATTCACCAAACCAACCAATCAGAACAATATGCCTAGGTCGAAAATTTTCACAGTAACCAGACTGAGCCACAAAGTGTCATCAGTCATGCACATACTGAGAAACAATGCAACCGCAATTTGGGTGAAAATGCGGTGCACAATGCAACAAAGTTGAACTAAAAAATATAAAATCCAATCAACAACCTGCATCAAATCAACATGAGACCTGTGCAGGAAAAGTTGACGCAAATGCAAAAAACCGCAATTCCCTTGAATCATTGGGTCAGATCAAGGGAACCAACAATGGCAGTGAAAAAGTTGGAGTACAGACGCAGAGCATGGCCAAAATGAGCCATGGTGGGATAGGACCAGAGGGTCCTCCCAACTGCTCCTGAGGCGCCGCGGGCACCTCAGTGTCAATAGAGACGTTAAACATCGTGGGAGCCAGGGCTCATATGTCCCAAGCCAAAAAGCTGGCATTCCTGTGAAAACCTCTTGTAGACATCTTGGCCATCAAAGAAACCCACTGCCTACAAGGGGAAGAAGAATCCTGGTCAATCAGGGTTGCACCATCACAACCAGTATGGACGTCTCACTGTGAGGTGATAGTCCAAAACAACAAAGAATTTAAAATTACAAATTCATCATCACACTTGCACAGTCAAGTCCTGGTAGCAACAATCACATGCCAAGATGAAATAATTTCGTTAGCATGTATCTATGCACCGTGCACTGCAACTGAGACAAAAAAATTTTGAAAAAATTTCTACTCTCACCCTCCCACCAGATATCATCATGTTAGGCGATTTCAACTGCTGGGATAACCCCAATACAGATTGATGGCCTAATCCCAGGGGGTACTCACCTGGACACATTGAATATCGCACAATGAAGGCATCTCTTGGCTTACAGGATGCTCTTCCCCCCAATTCACCAATACTTCCCCACATGACAAGACCCAACATACGAGAGGGACTGCTAATATCGATGAGTCATATTGACCACATCCTCATCCCACAATCCCACCACTCAAAAATCTCCAAACTTACAACAAAAAAGATCAATTTTTCTGCTCACCAAATAGTTATGGTGTAGTTAGCGCCAACCCAATCCCACACACAGGTGTCGCCTTGGAGAAAGCTTCACCCAGAAAATATAAAATTGCCCAAGATATCTGACTGGGTTGAAAACAAGGATACAAACCCAGAATTCACAGCCCCATTCACTTCAGATCCCATTGGAACATGGGAAAATTTCAAGAAAGATTTAATCAACAAAACCTGACATATTGCATCACGCAAGTACACCGTGGACACAGCCACAATCAAGTGTACCTTGGCAGAACTAGACCACCTGGAAATAAATACTCCAAGATCTGGCTATAGCCCTAATTGGGGACGCAAATGGGCAGAAATTTCAGCCTGACTTAACAAACTCATCTTTGAACACCAACACAGAATCAAAGTATCAAACAAAGGTAAGTTTATAAAGGAAGGAAAAACCTGTTTGACATACTTTTTCCGACAATTCCACTCCTGTGGAAACCAGCCCATGTGTACACAGGTCCGCAAGACCAACGGCACCGTGACAACTGACCCTGAGGAGGTCAAGGCGGAAGTACACCGCTATTACACCAAATTATATCGCGATATGCCAACAGATCCACAAAAAATTAAAGAATTTATTCAAACTGCCAAGATACAAAGTACACCACCAAATTACAATATACTATCCCTTATTACACAGGAGGAGCCTTGGGAAACAATTCGCGGTGCACCACGTAGGAAATGCCCAGGGCCTGATGGGGTACCCTACAAATTTTACAAAGAATATTTTCAACAAATCGCCCCCCTCCTACTGGCATCAATGAACCAGAGTTTGTTGGAAACACGCCTATTACTAGGAGGCCATGAATCCTACATTATAACCTTGTATAAAAAGGGTGACAAGTTGGACCTGGCCAACTGGCGCCCAATTGCACTCTCCAACACTGACACAAAAATTCTAACAAAAATTCTAGCAGCTAGATTAGGCGCAATTGCATCTGACGTCCTATCACCCAACCAGTTTGGGTTTATACCAGGGAGTTCAATCTGGAACAACATACACCCTGTTGCAAACATTTGTCAATCCAAAGCAACTGGTGCCCTGGTCTTCTTGAATCAGGAAAAGGCGTATGACCGTGTTAGCTGGCCATACCTAAAAGAATGTCTACATGCCTTCAAACTCCCACCAAGATTCATAAAATGAGCGATGCTCCTAACAGAATCTGCAACCATGGCTGTATGCGGCCCTGGATTCCCAACAAACAATATCAAACCACACAGAGGGCTCAAACAAGGGGATCCCCTCAGCCCACTGCTATACAATTTCAACTTTGACCCATTCCTCCAAGTAACTTTACGTCTCATGGGGATAACCGCACAAGGACAACCAACAGTCAAGATACTGGCCTTTGCAGATGACTGCGTAGCAGGTATAGCAAACAATGAAGATGCCAGACAGCTGGAACACACTCTAGAGGAATACTCCAAGTTGAGCAATGCATCGCTCAACAAAAGGAAGACAGAAATCATCCTCTTAGGCAAATACACAAACAATTGGGCCACAACATCAGAACCTCACACCAAAACTCGAAGAAAAAACCCAATTACTTTACCCTTTGCAACACCTCCCACCACCACTCCTGTCCGACACCTTGGAATCTAGCTAGAATCAGGGGGATATGCTATTGAGACAATGGAAAGCAACCTGTTACAACGGGTATCTAAACGCGTAGCCTCCCTCAAGGGGAGAACCCCAGGACTAACAGGACGAGTTACAGTTGCTAACTCGCTCATCCTCCCAATACTGTGGTACCAGGCCCATGCAATAGCCTTCTCACCTACCTTTATAACCTCAATTTGCGCGCTTATCCAGGGCTGGCTGTGGCCTGGCTCTCACCCTCCTATATGGATGGAAACACTATTTGGTCATGCTCAAGCGGAGGCATTGGACTAATAGATTTTGAGAGCCATGCCAATCACATCCTAGGTACCTGAATAAAGGAAACCCTTGCTTCAGACCTCCCACAACAACATTGGTCCAGAGCAGCAAGGACTAACCTTGCACAGGCGCTCAAATTACCCAATCCACATAGTCCACCCAGACTACTTTCATACCTTGCCAAGCACCCTACTGCAACAGGTCCGCATGGAACCCCCCTCATTTCAAACATATCCTCAGAACTATCCGCCATATTGGATGGACCATAGAGAACATGGGTACTATACAGGGAAGGGGACGACCCAGCCCCCAATCAAATTAAGAAACTCAGAAAACCACCCCCAGAGGGATATGCTTGCAACAACCCCCAAGCATAGCTAGGATAGAATACCTAGATATGCTGGACATTTACTATGATTTAACCACACATAAAGCAATGTGAAAAATGACACACCACCCACTCCTACAGCCAAGGATAAGAGAAAACGCCTGGCGCTGTTTGAGAAGGACCTATAGGACGGCGGACCGCTCCAAATCCCTCCACAAAACATGTGCAGTATGTGGAGGGGAGGGATCCCTACATCACCGCCTAGAAACATGCCCCCCAACCAAAGCTATATGGCAGGAAGTCTCACGCCTGCTCAAGGTTCAAAATGAACAGGAATTCTTGATATCAAAAAGTATCTTTGCGCTCCAGATCGAGTCACCAATCCCATCTACCCTCCACTCCCTAATAATAACCATTACAATGTGGACAATACACACAATTGCATTAGATGCGTTCAAGGGCACGGTCCCAACCATTCATGGGATTATTAAAAAATTCCATGTCCACTTACTAGAGCACTTCCAAGCCTGGCTCTATGGATATATGAGACCAAGACAAAAAGCGCTTATAGAATCATGGTTCCCACTCTGGTTCCTCCACAAGGACCCTTTCCTTCACACCTGCTCCATAGTAGGGGAAACCCCCTCAGAGTAGTGCACCAACCCCCATACCTGGCAGTCCCGCTGGCAACAGGGATAACTTGAGTACCTTGGGGTGCCTAATTTTATATTTGTTAGTTATTCTCTTAGTTTCACATATATTCGGTAATGTCCGTCCCCTGGTTGGCTTACCTCAGTTAAATAAAAAAATAGGTGAACCAAATTAGGCAGGTTTTTAAAATTATATAAGACTAACGTCCTGACACCCATGATTAGCTATGGTATTTAAAGTTTATCAGATGATAAGCTCACATTGATGGCCTATAGGCTGTGCCAGCACTACTCTCAAGCCATTCAGACTAAAAGCTTCACTGTTGCCCTCATGGCTGGTGAGCTGATTATCCTAACTACTTAATCTATTTAAAACTCCAATACTGATTTTTGTTTAGTTTTGGGTGAGCAATTTGGTGAATTATTAGATAATATTTGGCAATTCTCACCCACTCACCCAAATAGATTGAACCTATAAGACTCAAAGGTTTCAGATGTCAGTACATCAGTCAGTCAGTAAATTTTTTTATTAAATAGATACCAGGATTATTATGCATTAATTATTTTGACAGATGATTTTTCACAGTATCCTAACGCTGGTAGTTTCACTAAAAACTTGTTTTATTTAACTGAGGCAAGCTGACCAGGGGACAGGCATTATCAAAAGAAAGAAACGACATGAAACCTGAACAGGGTCAACTCTTTCAAAGAAAGTTTTTCCACCTCCAGATCAGGACTCAAATTTTTCTGGTTACATCATGGGTAAGGTTTTCATGTTATTAGACCTACTAACCGCCAATAGCTTTCTTTGGCTGGCACCCTGATCAATGTGCAAAGGGTTCACTAAAAACTTGTTAAAACTTAAAATCAACTTATGTGATAGATATTGATATTTTATACAACTATAAAATTCTATGCTCAACAACTTCATTCTAACTGAAAAGACAACCTATTATAGTTGTAGTCATAAGTAGAGAATGTCATAAAAGTAAGGAAAAAGCCTTATAAATACTCCTCAGTTTGATTTCCAGTAAAACCTTTTCAGGAGATAGCATAACTATATGAGAGTTATGCATCAATTCTCAATAAAAATGTTAATTTAATATGGACTAAACAATTTTACTTATGTATACAAAGCATGAGAAGTTTTCAGGAAGTTTCACCTCTCCTAAAATCTCCTTCTTTATTTTTAGAGATAACCTTTGTATTATATTATATCTCTAATTCAATCCATCTTCATTGATTTATTAAATTTTATAGTTTAACCTTATAGTTGTAAAATTTTCCATATCAAAACACTATACAAACTAACAGCCCAAATGTTATATAAACGATAATTTATTCAAGGTAAGCTGGACAGGGGATAGACTTCACCAACTGCACAAAGAGCAAAAAGAAAATAAAACCCTAAAAAATGACCTGAAATTTCCAAAGTGAGAATTTAAAATATAATAAAAAACTAAACAAAAAAAACAAAAAAAAACACAACCAACCAGGTATGGAAGTGTAAAACTGCTTATCTGACTATAGCAGAAGGGGAGGGGTATTGGGGGCTCACATTTAATGGTGACTTACTCATTGTTGGGAATTTAACCAGATTATTCTTTTTATAATATGTTCTAATACTCTTAAATTAGTCAGGGATGATTCCTGATATAATTTGTTAGTGTCAATGACTTATAGGATTTTGTGGAGGAAGCTCCAATATAAGCATTTGATCATTTGGAGCTAGGTTGATGATTTAAGGCTCCAAAGAAGGGAGCTCCAAAATAATATTTATGATTAATTCAATAGTTAGACTTCCTTAAGATATTGAGGGATGATCCCTGATAGTTTCATTAAGTTTACCAGTTTGAGAGCATGATCACCTAGCCTAGGAAATTGATTCAAAGGAATTACTGACCAATGACATACCAAAGCTGTAGATTGATAAATAAAAATCTATTTTCAGTGACTGATGCCAACAATATTAATAGGAGGGCACTAGGGTGCCAGAATACCATATATTTATGAAATTATTACCTCAATAAAGTATCTTGTTCTTGGTTGTACTAAATTTTACCAGTAATTGGTTTACATATTATAAGACAAAAGTGCCTAAATAATATAGTGAACAAAAATAAAGGTTTAACTGCACCTTTATTGGCTCAGATTCATGCATTCTGTCATCATACAAGAAAGTTGTATTAGTTAAGGATAAACCCTCACAATATGTGCAGTGACCACTTTTGAAACACTCATCCTAGAGCAAAGTATGTGCTAAGGCAGAGAGCAAAGGCATAGAGGCATTGGCATTAAGCGGCTCAATATTTCTTAAGGGCAAAGCACCAAAAAACATGTCTACATGGATAAGTTTGCCAATAAAAATAGCTAGACCTTCTTTGGATGTGGGTGTTGGTGAGCTTGGTGAATGCGGCAATTTTGGTGCAGGGATTTTGGATTTCAGATTCTGCATTATTAGAGCAACGTTCTATATTGGATCATTGGCTTTTTTATAAATTTTAAAAGTTATAATTGCTAAAGGGAGCAAGGTTCATGGGATGATGGGAGGAGGGATATCCTCTGCAAGCAACACCACTGACTTGATGACAGTTTTGAGGAGGGGGCACCAGTCATTGGAGGCTACCAATTTAACAGTGAGCTAATGGTCACTTCAGAATGGAGCAGCATTCATCTGGGGGTTTCAAATTAAGGGGGAATGGTGGATTATATTTGATGTGTAAAAATCAAACAAGGTGGAGATTAGAAATTTCAAAAATATCACATTTCATTAACCTCAGCAATAAGTCCTAAGGGTTCTGTTTAAACTGAAATGGATTATAACATAAGTCTGAGGAATAGCTGGAAAATGGGAAAAATATTAGGATTGATTCATGTCCAAGCCAATTTCTGGGTTTCTGGGATGGTTTCAGTGAAAGCATGAGGAGGAGCCTGATATCCTGGTGCAGAAAGCGACGCAGCAGCAGGATTTGGATGAGGGAGGCAAAATTGTAACCCATACAAAAGATGTAGGGTTGGCAGCAGGTTGGTCACAGACAGAGGTGGGCGTTGATCTGGAAGAAGCTGCAAAGAAGGGGAACTTGCATTTTGAGTGGTCTAACTCAATACAGGATGGAAAGATCATCTGCTTACCCTTGCCATGTCCCATAATGTATTAAAGTAGAAGAGATGAAGGCGCAAGGGGAAATTGACAGGTTTTTTTTTTAGAAATTAGGTCATATCATGGCAAACACATAAGTACTAGCAAGATGAGTGACTCTATTTTAGAACACAGAATGTAGAATAGGGTCAGAGTTATATAAAATCCAACCATCATCTCCTTGTAAAGCATTTTTTTTGGGGGGGGGGGTTAGGTGTTGACAAATTGGCTGTCATGGAGCATGCAATAATAAGACTGGCCTGGAACTCAGGGTGCGTGACCACCTAGAACAACAGCAAAAATACTTTTGTTACAGCCATCTATATTATGGGACAAAAAAGTAGTAATGCAGCTACAAGCACCAAAAAGAGATTTCCAAAGTTGGAAAATATAATCGCTAGATGGTTAGAAGCCTGCTAAAATAACAAAATAAAAATTAATTTTTTTCAAGTCTTTAGTTAGAACTAAAAGGGTGGAAAGGGGAAAATGGAGTGACAGCAGAATTTTCAGGGTCCGCTGCTTTATAAACTCACTAAAGGTAGGGAATCAAGTAATTGCATTTGCCATTAAGAATAGTTTTGCAATTTAAATCCAGCGGATCAACATTTATAACATTCTTATGACGCCAGATTAATCTCAGCCTGGCAACTAACTTAGGCTCAAATTTTGCCACCATATTTTCCCATCTGAAGCGATTTTATTTGATGGACCAGCGGCGCTTTGCCCAGCGGCTGACTGGGTGTGCCCATGGACAAACCATATGGCTGGTCCCGTTAAATGGGGAAGGGTTTGTTGTGACCATACCTATCAAGGACAGACTCTTGACTACCAGCAACAAGAGAGAATATTGGTTGAGGATTTCTACACCCAAAGCTGACTTAAAAGATCTAATTTTGCCAGATATCAATTTAACTTACTCAATAAAAATCAAACTGATGGAAATACAAATACTGTGGGGGAGTGTAGCTGCTGACCTTCTGCTGGTGATGGCCCATGGCTTCTGCCATCTCCTTGCATACCCCAAATTTTCTGAACTAACTCATTGGTAGTTACCATATGAGGGAATGGCGTGATCCTCAAGGGGTAAGCCATCACCCAAATCTCATACACCTCATGGTCTAAGTCACCCATGGTGACAAAAGGGATGGATGCTGGCTTTCTCCTTTTTGGTCCAAAATGAAAACTATCTCAACCAAGTTGCATAGGTTGTTCCCCAAGACTTACTTTACCTTTCCCTTTTTGAGTAGAGGAAGCACCCCACAAGAACCTTGGCCAGCTCCATATTTTTGTGCGCCTTTGAGAGTTTGATTGCCAAGATAGAGGAAACCTTCAGGGAAGGATGGGGATTGGCTGGATAAGTAACTAAAAACCTCACCAACTCATGGCAATTGGCACAGTTGCAATCACTAACCCAGCTTTTTCTAAAAGAAGTAATTCCCTTCCAAGCTACTAAATACTGCAACAAGCGCCATGACCAATGGGACAATAGAATGGCCTCCACCTCTGTCTATGCTGAGTCTTTTATCATGAACGGCTCAGGATATACATGGTGGGTGCCTTTAAATGGTGACAACTAGAATATTTGATAGTCAGGTGCTGTTTCCAGTGAGCAGGGATAGCCATTTAAAAAGCTCCATTACCTAAATCCTTTACAACTTGAGGACCTGAACATTTGCTTAAAAACTTTCATAAGGACACCTTTATATGCAGGTGGCATGTATCAAGCATGACTGATGAACCCACTTTGTTCTCATGGGTGGGAAGATGTTTCTGATCTGAGAACTGATTGTAGTTGATGATGTGCTTGGTCAGATGCTCTAGACCAAAAAATGAGTGATACAGATTTGTTGCACATGATCCGCTGCAGCAAGGACACCCAGGAGAAGGCACATACCTGAGGAGAATGAGGGACTATACCTTAACGTGGCATCATAAGGTGAAAGCCTGGAAGACATGTGGGAGGCATTATTGGAGACAAATTGTGCCATTTGTAGGTCTCCACCCAAGTATCCTTCATGGCGGTGGTGTAACACCAAAGATACTGATTGACAATCTAGTTGACCACCCCATTTTCCCATCAGAGTGAAAATGGTAGGCGGTTGAATGACATGGCTTAATTTTCTAAAATAGCCAGTAGGACCATCTAAAAGCAAACCATAAACTGCGCCCTCCAGTCACTTACAATTTCCATTGGTAACCTGAACATCAAGAAGACATGTCACACAAAGAGCTAGGCAGTTTTCTCAGAGGTAAAAGCTGATAAACAGGGGATATAAAAGGCAAATTTGGTAAAATGGTCTAAAACCACCATAAACGCATTAAACCCATCAATCTGGGAAGAACAACAATTAAGTTGACAGATACTGTAGTCTGAAGGACCTAAACCTGCTGCAAAGGATGATGAATACCATACTGACCTGATTGCTTAAAATTTATCTGTGCGCATGTTATGCAACTGTTAATACATGATGGGATAAACTTTGAGGTCACTGGATAGTTGTAATCCGCTTCACCAAGTCAAGGTACTTCTTATTACCTGGGTGACCCACTGCAAGAGGGTCATGGTGAGCCCAAATCATCTCTTCACAAAGTAGAGGCGGAACACAAACTCAGTCTTAAACAAAAATGCTCTCTACGTCAATGAATAATGAGTACGCCGATGTCCTAGGAGCCCTAGCTGGACAATCAGCTTCAACACCTCAATGCAGATCACTTGACTTTCCAATTCCTGAGTGCCCAATGAAGCCTCCAGACCCCACTCTGCCACCAAAGTTTGGGAGTAGCCATGACCATAATATGAGATGGTGAATTGACTGTGGTTAGCTCCTGTCCATCCTCCTCTGTCTGACTCAAGGCTGGGGTTTGACTCAAAAAATCAAAGAGAACGTTCTGGGAACCTTTGATAAATTCATAATTAAAATAAAATATTCAGAGATCGTGATATTTCCGCGCCTAGTAGTGTGCCATCTTCTGCTGTTTTTGGAAGTACAAGAGGGCCTGATGGTTCATATGCACAGTCACTATGTGTCACACACCCTGAAGGAGTTACTGATAATGCAAAAATGACCACACCATGGAGGCCAAATCCTTATCATAAGATGGCCAAGCCTTTTTAAGTAAAGAGAACGTACATGAAAATAAACGACCAGATGTCCTGATTTATCCTGATTTTAAAGAAACACGTCTCCCACAGCAGCCAATGATATGTCACATGCTACTATGAAAGTCTTAAAGGGATCAGTATTAGAAAATGGGCGGTGCTTGAACACCTCCTTGGTAGTGTCAAAAGCCCATTGACACTCTGGTGTCCATCAGAACTAAATTCTTTCCCATTAAAGGCTGTAGTGGCGCGGCCAGCTGCGAGAGGGAAAGGGAAAATTTCATCAAAAGTATGATGGTGCCCAAGAAGCTCCACAACTGCTTCTGGGTGGTGGGGTAGGAAACATGAGGATAGTCTCAAGCTTGTTGGGAGGAAATGTATAACTGTCCTTCAGGAACAAATTACTAAAGAAGGTAACCTCATCCATGTGAAACTCACAATAAGAGGATTTCACATAAAGCTTGGCCTTGTGCAAATCTGACAGCACTGCCTTCAACTCCTTCTTGTGCTTCTTGGCAGTGGAGGTATGCATGAGAACATCATAGATATATGCCACCACATGGGTGAACTGAAGGTCATTAAGGACATCATAGATCATTTTCTCAAATGCGGCTGGAGAGTTTTTCTTTCTGAAAGGCGTCATGCAGAACTGGAAGATCCCTCTACATGTACAAACTGCCATATGCCAGTTCTGACCTTTCGCCACCCAAATCTGGTGAATGCATTCATGAGATTGGGCTTCAAAACACAGGATTTTGCAATTGACTGGCTGATTGTCTTCTCAAGGGGAAGGATACAGGGATTGTGAACAGTAAAATAAATTAAGTGCCTAATTCATGCAAGGCCGCAACATGCCATTGGCCTTCTGAGCAAAAAATATGAAGAGGTGATTGGTAAGGTGTCATTGAAAACCCAGCCCTTCATGAGCATGTCATCCAACCACACCTTCAGGGCCCTGTCCTCCTGCTCAGTATAAGGGTACAAGAGGCAGTTAATGGTGATTACATTTAATGTTAGGCAGAAGGACATATTATACTCAAAGTGGGAGGGAAGACGGTTGACCTTCTATTAAAAATCCTGGAACCAGACCAAACTAGTGGTGAAACCTGCTGGCAGTATTGCGGGGGAAGGAGGTAAAACAATTTACCCCACCACTCCTGCAGAAGAGAAGTTATTGATTTGCAGAATTTCACCCCTCTCATATGGATTCTCAAATGAGTAAAGATTGGGCTCCAGGTCAATATGAACCTGTTTCGCCACCACCAACCAACCCAAAGGATGATGGAAAAAACTTTTCTGACACAGCGTTAAACCATTCACAAAAGCTGAACCCATTTACCAAAAATGTTACCAGACATCTCACTAGGTTATAGGCCATTGAGGCCGAAGATGCACTTAAACTGAGGATCCTACAACCAGAACGAGATCTAACTCCTGAGTGACCTAAAACTTATAAAGTTCCAAGCGGCCCTTGTGTCCACAAGAGCCTCAACATAGACCACATGAACGCCCAACTGGATCAAACCAGTAACAGAAAGAAAGTCTGATATTGTTTCTAATACAAGGTGTGAGATGCACACAGTAGATAAGAGATGTGCATCAAACCATCCTTCAGTCCACTATTAGAAGAAGAGGCCATGTCCTACACCATCTGAACATAATCTAATTCTACCACTTTCGCTGTAGGCAACCGGATCACCAATGTATTCACATACACCTGCTCCCAAAAGTGGCATCATATACCATGAGAATACAAACTATCAAAATTACAATGGTGGAATGAGGGGCAGGTTATCAACCACATGAAAAAACAACACTTCCACACTTGCAACCCATTCCTGCCTGCCAGCTTGTGGAACAGGGGAAAACCTGGGTCCTCCTCCAATTGATCAAGGGGAAAACACTACTGGCATTTAAACCAAGAAATATGTTAAGCCCTAGTATAAAACTGCGATCCCATAAACAGACCAGACACTTGGCCTACACCACCCTGCTGATGGTTGAACTTTCTGTTCATATAACCAAACTAACGCAGCACTCCACCCATAGGTCAGGATGGATATGATGAGAATTTGGGTCGCTTCGCAATGTCTTGGAGCATGCTGATAATGATAAGACTGGCCTAGAACTTCAGGTGAGTGAACTTTTTGAATTTCAGCCAGAATACCTCAGGCACAGCCATCTATATTGACAGATGAAATAATAGGAAGGCAGCCGCAAACAACAACCACACTTTCTAAATTCAGAAATCATGTTTACCAGCTGTCTGGTGTATTGCTAAACTTTTTTATAGATATAACTTAAAAACCTCTTAGATAATCATTTTTATTATATTATAAAGGCTAGAAAACGGAAAATGGAGCGTTAGCAGAATCTTTTAGGGTATGCTGCCTTATAATCTCACAAAACAACTCTGGGGACTGAGTGATTGAATTCACCATTCATAATACATTTGCAATTTGATTGTGCCATATCAGCATTCAGAAATTATATGACGCTGGATCAATACTGTTATGGCCTGCTGACTCATGCTCAAATCTCGTCACCAACTTTTCCTTCATGACATGATTTCACTTAGCAGATCAGCGTTGCTTCATCTGTCAAGTGACTGGGTGCACCCAGGGCCAGGCCACATATGGCTGATCCCACTGAGTCAGGAAGAGGTTTGTTGCACCTGTACCTATCAGGGATAGGCTCACCATTACCAGCAACAAAGAGTCACATAATATGGGAAATCCCACGCCTGAAACTGATTAACTCAACTTACTTTTAGCAAATATTGATTTAATTTCATTGGAGGAACTCAGTCTGCTGGAGACTATCCTTTGAGGGGAGAATCGCTGCCAACTTCCTGCTGGCGGAAGCCCCAGACCGCCTCCACTTCCTTAAACACACCCAAACTCTCTACATCAACTCATGGGTGGTTGGCATGAGGGTAAACGAAGTGACCAACAAGGGATATGCCATTAACCAACTCTCATCTACCATATGGGCTAAATCGCTTAGGGTGATGAGGGGGATGGCTGCCGGTTTCTTCTTCTTTCTGGCTCAGATTAATACCTCTTAATCTAAGCCGCAGGGATTGATTCCCAAGGATTACACTTATGATTGATTTTGGGTTTTACATATAATAAGAAATTGGGGTCCTATGAGAAGGTAATAGTCATCATTCTTTATAACAACTTCTGGAGCCAACATGACCAGGGCCCAAACCAAAGCAGTAAGGATGGGTAGTCCTCCAGAGATAAGGTTTGATGAGGCCCAAGTGTCACATTTTACAAAGTGTGCTTTTGATATGGTGTGATCTTTATCCGCTATACCAATTAAGAAATGATTTTAACTGGGGATCCAGTATTGACTATGTCCAGAATTTTTACCTTATGGACAACTACTCCAATGTGGGTAAACTCAGTTTCAAAATAGGGGATTAATTAAATTCAATTTCCTGGCAGAAGTTGTACAGAAAGAGGAGAGTAAGAAGGTTATAGCCTTGCTTCTCTTTCTGCTAAGCATCACTTTTCAAAAATCAATTCATCCTGAAATTTAGCTCCACTAAAGAGATTTACAAAAACTATTAGCAAATATGGCGGGAAACCCCGCAAAAGAACCCGCAGGCTCTGCCAAACGAGCCAGCACCACCCCAAACAAAGCAACCCTCGGTTACCCACCTCAGGGTCAACCAGAATCACCCGCTCTCAAGCAGCGGCCATGAAAGCAAGCACCACCCCCCAACCTGGAGTTACTTCAACTAGCGCCAGTTCACCTGATCGCACTTCTGCAACCTGCACGCCTAACAGCTCTGTGTGCGCTGCCTCCCACCAACCCGCTGGGCCCCCTCCAACCAAGGAGGCCATCACCCACGCTGTTTTAATGGCGTCTGCTCAGTTGAATGCAACTCAGCCCATCCAGTCATTCACCTCCCCCATTGTGTCAGCTAATTCAGCCCCATCTATTATTGCTGACGCCGTATTTCTGGCTCCCTCCATGAGGGGCGATACCCAGCTACCTGGCCCCCAAACCCTCAGATGTAAGGTTGGATTAGCCGCACATTCTAGTTCACTAAGCACCAAATTGGGACAATCTACTCTTGTAAATGGGGATTTAAATGGTTCAGATTTTGGAACTTCACACCAGTTCCAATCTCACCCGTCCCATTTAAACCCCATAATTGGCACTTCTCAAGTCGGCACTTTATCTCCATATGCTGAAAACGACCAATTCACCAATCAGCCAGTGAGTTTTGCCCACGAAATCACAGCAAATACTCAGGCTGAATTTGCCCAAATAGATTGGGATGGTGATGAAACATCGCCCTCCTCCCAATTGGCTGGAGTTAATTCCAATCTGGATGAGCCTCCCCAATTTAGCGAGGCCCAACAATCCGCCCCTCAATTTAATATTACGCCAGCAACTGCTGTAACATTCCAGAAACAAGGGAACTCCGCAAACTTGTCTAAACCACCAGCTCACACTCAACCTGCAATTGCAGCCCAAAGCAAACACAAACGTACCAAAGGAGCCACTGGGGCGTGGCAAAAACCTCTGGCACCAACGCTACCCAAAGCTGATCCCCGTGAAGTGGCGTTTATTGCTGATGTTAAGAAGAAATGGGCCAAAACTAGAGCGCAAAAAGCTCTACCTCGCTCAACCCTCTCCCACGCAATTCGCCTTTATTATGGGCATAACCCTGTTAAATTCTATACAGAGGATTACTTCTCATACTTTGCAGCGATTGCGGAGACATTCCCAATTAACACCACCATCCATGAATCAGTGGAGGGCCACTACATCGAAGTGGGCTTCACTGAAGCTGCCCCTGCTGACCATGTTGCCAACCTCCAGGTCATTATTCCATGTGGATCTCTTTGCATCTCCCGCACACGCTCTCACCTGGAGAAAATTTCATGAGTTACTTTTTCCAACCTACCAACGACTGTTGATCCTGAGTCTCTTAAACTGGCGCTCCATCGTGGTTTAATGGAGTTTGGGTCTGTTCTTTCAGTGGACTTTAGCATCCCCTCTTACTATGCTCCCACTCAAAGAGCTCGCACTGCTAGGGCGTCGTTCATCCCCTCCCCCACTGTATCCCGCAACATTGAGGTTATTCCTCGTGTGGCGGTAGTTGGGGCATGCCCTGAGATCTTTTTTGTCGACCCTGATCAGGCGCGCCCCCGGTGTTCATGGTGTAACGCCCTTGGATACTTGTATAGTGGCTGCACAGCTCGAAAACAAGCCCTCTTAGCCACCACCCAGGGGCCTAAACCAGGCCAAAAACGATCCCACGTGGCCGCAGCAGCAATTCCACAACCCACACAATGGGTCTCCGTTCAAGACCTGTCCCCTGAGGCCTTACACCTAGCAGTTGAAACAGCTAACCCCACTATTGGTATGGGATACCTTTGCGCTCATGCCCCCCTTCCAATGGGCACCCCCTCCAATCTCCCATAGTCAACTCCCTCTCTCACCAAGCGCAAGGCATCTCCCACAGGGTGCCTCTCGTCAGCCACCCCCACTCAGGGCTCTGCGGCACCCCCACCAACCTCCACCAGCGATTTATCGCATCAACCCTCGGCTCCCAATGGAGCTATGCCCACCAGCATGGACTGGCAACCTGCGGCCTGCGGTAAAAGTGTCACCTCAAAGAGTCCTACCCCAACCCCACAGTCCATTTCGCGCGGATCCTTTTCAGTGTTGGAGGAAGTGAATATGGACTCAGACTCATCAAATGGGGACACCGCGGAGGTCACCATTGAGCACCCTCAGGCCCTTCCCCTGCAACGGAGCGGGGGCAGCATCCTAGGCTGGCTTACTGGGTCCTCCGCCCCCACCCTCTCCTTCCCCTCAGAACCCTCGACGCTCCTCACGGATTGCAGCTAATAGTCAAGCTAAAGGACTCAAAACCAGCCGCCTAACAGCAGCAGGTTTAAGCGCTGGCAACCCCCAGGACATGGAGGGGAACAGCTATGAGTCCCTATGGCAGCACCCTGGCCCTGCAATCCATCAACGCAAATGGGTTGCGGGACTTTAAGCGGAGAGCCCTCCTCCTCCACAACTTCAGGTCAGCACAAATTGACATTGCTGCTGTCCAGGAGCCCCATATCCTCCCCCACGAACAATCTGCATGGAATGAACAGTTTGGAGGCAACTCCTTCTGGACAAACTATGCCGCCCTTATTGTTTTATATCCCTGGGTTAAAACCCATTCTTTTTCACAATATCTAGGTGGCCGCCTCATACTGGCCAAACTCACCACTCCTGATTTCTCTTTATTAGCTGCAAGCATCTACCTGCCTAATGCAGGTCAGGAGCAAAATCGGCTCTTGGAAGAGCTCGTCCAACTCAATCTCCCACGGAATACAGTCCTCTTAGGAGATTTCAACACAACCATAAGTCGCGTCTGTGACTCTTACCCCCTGCAGCAAAGGAACGCCCTGGATCAAGTCGCCTCCGGGATTTCCTTCGCCTGAGTGGCTTTATAGATGCGCTTCCACCCTCCGCGTCTGGCCTAGGTTGCATAGCTAGGATCCAGTATGATGGAGGAGCTTTCCAGTCATCGTCACGCATAGATATGGCACTGATTGGCCCCCTGCTAATTGGCCGTGTCTCCTCTCCCATCTCTCGTGACAACCATCTGAGTGATCACAGGTCACTCACCGTTGTCCTCACCACCACACTTAGACCGTCGCGTAGGTTCTGGCCTAGGGTTGCCCCAGCTCTTCTCAACAACCCCTTCACTAAGGAGAAGCTGTCTATGACCATCCGGGAGACTCTCACCTCCCCCACCCCACCTGCTTGACCACAAGGCTAGATGGGCGGTGACCAAGGAGGGCATCACCCGCGTTGCTTACAACTGTGCCAAAGCCCAGATGACTGCAGCTCGCGCCAGAGTCAAAAGGGCGGAAGCCAGAATCAGACATCTGGAGCGAAACTGCCAGCCTTCGCCCTCTCCCAGATGGTTGGAAGATTGGGAAGCGGCGCAGGAAGCACTCCGCTTGGAGCTCACACTGCAGGAAGAACGGGCAGCAAACTTTACAACATCACGTTACTATGCTCAATGGAAACGCCCCACCCGCTTCTTCTTTCAGAAACAGAAAGCCCGGTCAACAGCGCAGGATATTACTGCACTGAAGATTGGCACTACAACCACTTCGGATAAGGAGGAAATCACGCAGGAACTACACCGCTTCTACTCCAGCCTCTTCCATGCCACCCAGGTGGACCCATCGGACATCCAAGACTTCCTATGGCGGGCTCCAGAGCCGCCCATTGACCCACGGGCTGATGAGGCTCTACTGGCGCCTATTTCCATCCAGGAGGTGATGGAAACCCTTCTGAAATCCCCACGGCTTAAAGCCCCAGGCCTAGACGGAAAACCCTTCGAGGTGTACTTTCTGGAACCTGCAGTGATAGCCAGAACCCTCCGCGACCTCTTCGCTGCACTCTTGGTGAATGGCGAGGTCCTCCCCGACTCCAGAGGCTCAATCACGACCCTCATTCACAAGAAGTCAGACCGTGAGAACATGGCGAACTGGCGCCCCATAGCATTGATCAACACAGACCACAAGCTCTTCACGAAGCTTCTGGCCAACCGCATCACCAAATGGGTGTCACCTCGCCTCTCCCCATCCCAGCACGGTTTTATTCCGGGGAGGTCGTTATGGGACAACTATAATGACCTTCACGTGACTTTGACCGCTAACTCTCATAAGGTGAATGGCTTTGTGGCTCTCCTGGATATAGAGAAAGCATATAATTGGGTAGCCTGGAAGTATATTGATGCTTCCCTGGCCCGCTTCCATCTCCCCCGCAGCTAGGCGCTGGATATCAGCGCTCTATGACCAGCTCCACACCAGAGTTCTGGCGCCAATGGGTTTTACAGTGGCAGTACCAGTTGGACAAGGTCTCCGGCAAGGGGACCCCCTGAGCCCTATCCTTTTTAACATCACCCTTGACCCCCTCTTGGCCTCCTTACAGGACAAGCTAACAGGGATTCTGGTCCCAGGTAAAGCCCCACACGCACCATGGCATTTGCAGATGACAATGCCATTGCATTTGGCTGCCCTGGGGATGTTGCCCTCGCTGCTGTGACCATTGAGAGGTACACCAAGGCGTCCAACACCATGGTCAACACCTCCAAGACAACAGTTGTACAGGTCGGCTCCCCCACCTTTCCCCCACCATTTGGTATTGAACCTGTGCACGGTACCTTCCGTCACCTGGGCGTTCTCACCAACCAGCAAGGAGTTGCGCTAAAAGACAATGAGGACTTGCTCCTCGCAGCAGTTAACTCCAGGATTGCCAGCTGGAACCAGCGGCACATCACCCCCCAGGGTCAAGCTCTGATGGCCAATGTGTTCCTCCTCTCCAAAGTCTGGTTTATAGCGCACGTCTGCCCATTCACAGATGCCTTTTATACGCGGCTCAATGTACTCCTCCGCTGTTGGATCTGGGGCTTAAACCATCCACCAATGGCCCTCTCAACCATTGCCTGACCCTGCAATGAAGGGGGCCTAGGGCTTCTGGACATGCGATCCCACGCCACCACAATCTTCCTGAAGTTCCTATGGCCGATTGTCTGCTGGGACGCGACCCCCATGCCCCAATGGGCGCCCGCCCTCCGCCAGTCAGTGTCAGCAGCTCTGGGTCTTCCTAGAGCATCTCTGACCTCATTAGGGGAGTGGCTCACAAACCACCCAGGCCATCGCCTGAAACCATCCTCATCCCCCTACTGGAAACAGGCTCTCCTTGCCCTGAAACGAGTAGGCGCGCGGATCTACCATGCCTTCCCTTACAGAAGGGAAGGCCCTGGCCTCAGCCCCCATCTCCATGCAATTGTGCACAATGGACAAGTTGTCACAACTCGCCTCAACCCCCAAGATCGTCCTCCCATCCGCCCAAGACTCCTTGAGCTCCTCACTCCGTGAGATTTGACCTTAAAGGAATTGTGGAAGGACGTCTATCAACCCATCCTGTCGGCAAAGGTGTCCAACACCTTATAGAGGGTGCTCCACTGTTCATACAGGACAGGGGACCAGACTGGCCCTACCTTCCAGCACCAAAGCTGCCCCCGCTGTGCGGAGCCTATTGACTGCCACCTCCATCATTTTTTCACCTGTCCAGGTGTCGCCACATTTTGGCCAAAGGCCCGCGCGCTCCTCCATGCTCAGCCCTGGTCTGGACACCCTGTGCAAGACCTCATGTTTGAGCAGACATTGCCTGGTTGCCACCAACCCCTCCGTGTCCTCGCCTATGCCACAGCCATCTGGACCATCCATAACTCCTTCCTTCGTGCTGCCTTTGGCCAGCAGGTGTGGACCCTTCCACACATGATCACCCACTTTCAGGTACACTTTGAGATTGCCCTGAAGGTCTGCACTATGTCGCCAACCCTCCCCGCTCAGTTGTCACTGTAGCACGGCTCTGGCGCGCAAACACCCCTCCCTTTCTCGATGCCTCCTCCCTCCCCTTCCCTCGCCTCAGGCTCTTAGGAGCCCAGGCATAATTCAATAAACATCGATGAATCCCCCCTCAGGTTGGGACCATCTGGTACTAAAAAAAAGAAGTTTATAGCCTCTATTTAGTCTTTAACGATTCTGGGATATCCATTAGATCAGGCTTAGATAAAACATAACATTCAGAGCGGGATGTAACTTTAGATGCGAGATGAGGCGTAGAGTCATTAGCAGAGGGTAACTCGCAAATTAAGCTGACTCTGCTTTTACAGCCCCAATGGCATTTATTGTAACAGGAATACTCTTATGACTAAAGGTTCTGTAATAGTAGCAAGGGGCATGTAGAGTTTTAGATCTTTTGAATTTCCCTACGGCATCAATGTGAGACCAGTTACTCTTGTTATTTGTTTGATGCACTTCCAGCTCAGAAAACCATGATAGATTACTTAATACCAAGTATGGCTTTGTACATCTCCTTTGCATTCTGGAAAAGTAAAATGAGAGTCATACTGTGTTCAAACGTGGAGAGAATGGTGGTGATGGTATCTACCAACTTAACTTAATGTTAGGAAAGGAAGGCTTGAGGTTTCTGATAAAACCACTTAGTAAACTCAATATTTGTTTCTCCACATCTAGGATGAGTCTACATGAAAGCCTGTTTTTGGTTAAAAAGTAATATATTACTTCCAAATTCTTTGATAAGGGCGTCTTTTAGCTAAAACCATGTAGTACACTCTTTAATATGGCATCAGGATTTCTTGGGCCTTACTATCAAGACGCGTTGTATGTGCTGGCACTTTTGGTGATCTGTAGTGTGTTCCATTACACCTTCATACACATAAAAATAAGACTGGATGTTTTTGGTCTCAGGCACATACTTCTCTTTGAAAAAATAGATTTGTTAAACTAGCAGGTTTAGAGAGAAGAAGCATAGTGGGAGAAAGAGGCATTTAAACTCAGTTGCCTCAGTGGTTCCTAGGTCAGTTTAAGTATTACCCTTATCAAATCGATGAAAGAACTCATCTATGTCATTTTTACTATTTCAGTATCATTCATGGACATTATTGAGTGAGGCTTTGGTATCTAAAAATTGCTGGAAGTTTTCAATCTCAGCAGACTGGCATTCTATTTTTGATGATGGGGTATCTTGTTTAGCCCCAATTTTTGAAGTTTAGCTCTCATTTTCTTTGGTTTATCAGTCATTAGTGTTTAATTGGTTTGCTGTAGGGTGATCAGCTAGAAAATTTTTGGTGTGGGGAATTAATTTTGTTGAGTAATGAAATTAGTGTTAGATCCTCATTGAGAGAGTTCCCATTGATATCCATGCTCCTTGAGCTACCTTTATCAGTTGTTGCTCAAGGTATTTATTATTTTTATGGGTTTCACCGTTAGAGTGTCCAATAGGTGAGGAGGTTATGGGGGGTCCACAAGGACCTTCAGGCCCTGAGGGGTCCTTCCCCCCTTTATGGCAATAAGCTAGTAGCACTGGAAAGTTATCATAATATAATAACTTCTTGAATAAGTGGAATGGCGGTACTCTTACTCAATTGCTGAATCTGAGTGGATATTTCAGCGATTCAGGAATCAGTGGTTGGGCAACTCTCAGAAAATTGGTTGATAAGTTCATTTAAAGCACGCTCTACTCACTGATCTAAGTCAGCAGAAGCATGGTCATATGTTGAGTAAGCTCTTTATGTAGATGACATACAACTCCATTGTTAATTTTGGGCTATGAAGTGCATTAAATTTCATTAATATCTTTCTGGTTATACAAAATAGCAACATGATTATCCTGGCAAAAGTTGGAAGCAAGCTTCATACAAATTAAAAAACTTAGAGTGTAGTTGCTGTGAAAGTCATATTTGCCATTAGATTTCCATGTGGTGCAGACTCAGTACTTGCATCTGTTAATTAATAGCGGAGTGAACAAATAGACGGAAATAGGATCCAGTTTAAGCCACCCATATTCATTACTAGGAAAAGTGGATGAGGAATATAGATGTTGCGAACTGGGAGCAATTTGAGAGAAGCAGCCACAACTGGGTTTCACCCTCAGGGGTGATGGTTTCATCCAGTAAAGTCAATATAGTCTCAGCTACTTAAGCAGCCTGAATTTGGTAAAGAGATTCATCAGAGGATGAAATAGTCAGGGTCATTGTTTCTCTGAACTCAAGCTCTTGAGTGCTCAGAAGAGGAAATCTTAATTGTTGTAAGTGGCCCATCTTGTCAAACTCAAATTCTCCTCCATATTGGTAGGGCTGTTGTAACTGAGATTGTTTATATGAAGGTACATTGTTGCAATTCTGGCATGACTTGCTAATAAGCCCTAAGTCATTATGGTGGAATGGGTAAAATCCTCTGATCATGATTTTGAGTTATAATTATTCAAGTGCCTTAGGATGAGGCGATATTGGGTTGGAAAGAATATATCAGAACACCTCTAAATCAAGGGATAAGGTGATGTCAACAAATGACAAATAATGAAATATCAATTTATGACAAATATTGTAGGGTTGCCTCAAACTAGGGCGATTATGAATTTAATAAATGGTGAACTCTGCTGGAACTAATGAGAACATGGCAGAACAAAATAGTATAAGTAAAATAGTCAGTATCATCTGAGGTCGCTGAGATATCAGTGATACGAGAAAATTGAAAGGAGAGGTTTTTAGTAGAACAGAGGAAGTGGACCAGTGAGGATCCGCTGAAAAGTATTCAAATAATTAAAGAAGTGTCAAAGGGACAATTGCTCCATATTTATTAGAGGTTTATTCCACTGTTTCAAGGATGATGACCTTCATATTGTCAGTCCTATTGCTCAGTGGGCGTAACCCTGTGCAGAAAACCCTCAGCGTATCTCTGATATACTGCCAAAATTATAATATTGGTGCTCACTACCAGGGGCGCATTGATCAATTACACAGGGATATTTCTCTTGTCGCTGGCCATGGTGCATCAGGCTTGCGTTGACAGGGGATCTTCACTTCATACTACACCAGTTAAATATGCAGAGCTCAAACTTGCCTTAGATGTTATGCTTAAAAGGCAATATGAGCTTCTTCAGGAGATTTGCAGTGATAATTTGCCTATGTTCAATCACGATGGAAATATCCATGGGCTCTTTAAGTAATTCAAGTTTGCAACGGAAGAAGCCTCATACTGGTGGAAAGCAAACTGTTAATATCCACCTTAAATGTTGGAAGTGCTGACCAAGTCACATGTTATCTTCCAAACAGTTTTGTCACATACCAAGAAGTGAAGGGTACTGTGCTGCGATTGTTTGGGGTACAGAGAAGATGTCACAGCAGAAGGCTGAGTTTTTGACCATCAGGTTTCAGCATAATGAGGCCTTCATCACATTTGCTGACCAATTTTCAGTAGAAGCCTACATGTTAATTGAAGCAGGGATTTTATTTAAATCAAATGTGTGCATTGCAATGACCTCCGCAGTGAAGCTATACTGTAATCTTTACAATGTCATGACCCCAATGTTAGATGATGATGTACCCCTACTCAAAATGTTAAGTTTTTGCGCCATCTAGCTTTAACCTTTCCTCCACCAAATACAGAGCAGAACCCTTCTGCCACCATCGCCAGACCATCTTATTTGGGGAAATTCGCCTGTCTGGTTCAGGTTCCACTGAGTTACCCCCAGCAGTTCAACTTCTGCCCCATACATGCTTATCATCAATGGCCAACTACTGACATGATCCTACTTACGCTGACCATCTGCAGTCATCCTATCTACCTGGTCCTGATTATGCTGATCACCTTCAGTCTAACTTTTCTTGTGGGCCAACTTACAATAATCAAGGACGCAGGCCTTACAGGGTAAATTGTTTTTAATGCGGTCGCCTGGGGCACCTGGCATGAGTTTTCCCCAATTGACAGGTCCATTACATACAGTAAGATCAATGTTACCAGGGAAAAGTCATAGCGGAGTAGAGAAGGGACTCTCTATCTCCACTATCTCAAAAACAAACGTCCTACCTGAACCTACTGAAGTATATGCGGTGGAAGTTCCCCAGTGCAATGATACATTCCTATATCAGCAGCCAGTTGGGGGAGTAAATGTACTGACATAAGCACAAGTCAAAGTCACAGTGGACGAAGGAACTATGGAGTCCTTTAAAGCCTTACGCCTGTCAAATGTTTGAATAAAGTTCTTCATACAAACTGAAACTGCTTGAAGATGTGCTTTCCATGAGAGGAGTATACGTTGCCTTCCCAGTGGACGCTATTGTTAAAGGGTATCCTAAAGTTGGTGAGGGTATTATGAGCTTTCTTAAAAAGCAATCCTTTAAATGTCCATGTAGTAAACAGTCAATATTTCTCACTCAGATTATCTACTGTGACATTGTTGTAGCAAAAGCCTGAGTATGTGCTATAATATATATGGGCGCTCCAGTTAACATAGTTTTCACTAAGTAGTGGCGAAATTTGAAAATAAAACCCGATGTGGAACATCAAATGGTGTATGGGACACTGGAGCAGAAAACACGGTCTCTGAGGGAGCTTACAGTGCGCTCCCCTTGCAGTTTTCAGCTATTGTTGTAGATCTGGAAGTAATGTTACTGTAAAAAAATATGACCTATTGATTGTTACCACATTTAGGAAACACTCTGGTGCTGTAACTGATATGATGGAGGAGATCTTCGAAATTTTGAGGCAACAGATCCCAATCTATTTTACTTCCATCGGAGTTCCAAAGGACAAAGTGCACAGAGGACAAATCAACCTTGCTGTTGGGATTTTTGTCCATATTCCCAGCCTGCTAGATTACCTGGTATCGCTAGTGGAAAATTCCCTAAGGTGAAGTGAATTGGAAATTAGTTGGCCTGAGGTTTGGAGGAACTACGTTTGGGGGATTTTGAGATATTCACCTGGTCATATCAATCAGGGATCGATCCAGATAAATACATAAGATCTCATTGGGTGGAGTGGCCACCAAAATAGGGGCATCTGATAGTGATTAACTATCAGGTGTACTGATTGGGATCGGTCAAGTTTCATCACCAACTGATTGGGAATAGATAGTGAGTTTTGAGGCGATTGATGCCACCTGCAACTAGCAAATCAATCAGTTGGTGAAGTGACCTGCTATAATGGGTAATAAGTCCCATTACCTAAGCAGATCGCTAGCCAATTATGGTTGGTTCGCTTGGATTGAGAGGAAAATGTTAGGGACACGTTTTCTGACTCTTTCCATTTGAGGTCTCGAGGATATCCAATGATGGAATTTTAGCCAGGATGGGGAAGATCATCGCTGCTGAGATGAGGAAGGGTGATTCAATGGCAACAGCTGCCGTTTCATCGAAGATGTGTCAACTGAGGGTTAGACAGCCATATCCACTACTATATAATTTCCTAGACTTTACTATAATAAACACATTATTATTATCTATGAAAGTATTATAATCTATAGTAATATTATCAATTTGGTGTATAGTTAGACTATCAGCTTCCATTTGTGTCGTTCTATCTCAAGGATATTATTGCAGAAGGCAATAATTGGAAGACTCTCAGAGAGAAGAGTAAAGATCCAAGTGGGGATCTAGAGACAAAGGAATCACAATCAGGGATAGCTGCCAACTGTGTGTTGGGCTGAGAGAGACTGTCACTGGGGTATCTTAATGAAGATCAGGTGGACAAGAATATAGGGAACAAATTCTTTTGAGTACGACTTAAAGAGTATTTAATCAGAAGTACTGGCCAAAGCGTTGGGCCTAATAAAAGTTCATCTCAACTATGGATAATAGTCTCCATACTATTATCAATTAATGCATTCTATACAACGCGACAAGTGCACGAGCAAATCAAACCTGTGCAGTAAAAAGGTTACTGGGTTGATGGCTGATAATCAACCACTTAAGTAAATTTTTACAATTTGGTGCTCACTACAGGGGTAGTTGAGTAAAGAATCTATTATAATGTCATATAAGGAAGAAATATGCAAGCTGTGGACCAAGATTGCCACTGTGAATCAGAATGCCTTAAACTCAGTGGACCATCAGGAGTTCGTGCCCTTGGAAGAACAAGTTGCCAAGGTGGAGGAAGGATTAGAAAATGTAGACAACTTCAAGACGGTTTACTTGTCAAAGTAAACTCATTGAAAAGAACTAGGGGACCTCGTTTGAGGGGTCCTATTCCTGAAAATGGATCAAGAAGCAGATTGCATTCATTTAAAAAAATTTGGTGCATATATCGAGAAATTGATTAAAGAAGTGGAGGAACTGAAAGCTCACAGATGTGCTTGTGAGCCTGATATAGCCAGCGATGCTGAAGAGAAGTCCTCACATGATACTTGGGAAATTGAATACCCCAAGAAATATGCTACCCACCTTTAATGCCATTTTGGAGATGATGCCCAAAGTCACTCCACAAGTTAGCCGAGTAGCCAAACCAAGAGAATCAGCTTAAAATGACTCGGAGGAATTTAGAGCAATGCTGAAATTGCCAACGTTCCATCAGGATAACGCCCCATCATTTTTCTGACTGTTCAACATGACTATGAATGGCTACGGATATTGTAAAAAGGCATTGATGGTCATGAACTGCCTGGGCACTGACTGTCAAAACCTAATGTTACCCCACCTGGAGGGGAACAGCTGGTTGTATGCTGAGGCAAAGGCGGCCATAATGAAGGAGTTTGGGAGTCCAACCCGCATGTCAAAACGCAAGCAAGCATTTATGAGAATTCAGTTCTATAAAGACAAGTCTCTTGCTGGCTTTGCGTATCAATTTTACCAGGAGTTGCAGATCCTGGCCAGAGCGAAAGTATTGGATGACTTTGATGCTAGAATCACTTTGCAAGCGGCCCTTTGGCCTTATTATGATTTGCATCAAATGATGTCTTCTGTGTTCACAATGGAGATAAATACCTCACAAATGGTAGACAATCTATAGATTTTGGGAGCGACGTTTGATGCCCCAAATAGAAGCTTCAAGTCAAATTTAGTACGAAATCCAAAGCCATGAAGGGAGATGAAGGAGCAAAAGAGGTTACCAACCAAACTGTGCCAGGAAATAAGCCCAAAGAATTCATATGATTAAACAAGAAAGAGAAGGTCTGCTATCAATGTGGCGGGAAAGGACATTTCACCGTACACTGCAAGTAAGTGAAGGATTAGATAAAGTGTTCCAGGCCAAGGAAACAGCAGCCGCTAAGGATTCAGGAAAAGGTCCCATTGCCTAGACGAGAAACAGTCTAGAGCAGCGGAGAAACCTGTTCCTCCTGATCTCATGAATGAAGAAATAGATATTAGCAATCTGTTCATAGATGACGAGCAGGATCAGCTATACCAAGTGGTCAATATGGATGTGAATGCCGTGACCAGAGCCGGGGCAAAGAAGATTGACCCCAAGATAATCCAGGAAGTTGCTCAGCTGTACGCCTGACAACTGGTGGAGAAGATTCAAACCACTGAGAATCCTGATGAGTTATCAGACGTCCATTTAGATGAGGACAATCTGTTGATCCCCCTCAGCGCAATAAAGGAATTTTTTCCTGAATTATCAGCACAAATTATTCACACCTTAGATTCAGCTTATAATGCCACCATTCACTCAGTAAATACTATATTACAATACTCTGAGTGTACATATATATATATAAGTGAATCAAGTGAGGGTGAGGGCAATTGTCAACAGTGGAGTGCTCATCAATATTGTGTTGACCAAGCTGGTAAAGAGGATGAAGATCTTGCTGGACTTGGAACACAAGAGAGAATATGGGACATCTGGGCTGAATACCACCGTTTTCTGTGGAGCGTATAGTGTGCTGCCACTATGATTCGGGTCATTGGTGGTATCAGCACCAGCAATAGTTTTGGAAAACCAAAACTATGATATCCTGATCGGAACAGAGTTCCTATGGAAGTACAGAGTTAGATGTAACTTTGAGGATAATACGTTGACCATCCTGGGTCAGACGTTACCATTGGTATACCAGAAGGATGGGGAAGCTCCATTGAATCATAGAAACAACCTCATTAATCTGATATACAATGATGGCATTGTACCTATTCAATACCAATTAGTTGGTAGGAAGCAATGTGAGATGCCGGCGGAAATCCTAGAAAACTGGGGAATTCCATTAAGGCTCAAGAAAGAGAGGTGCATACCAGCTGGATCGCAGATAATAATTGGCACAGGGTTGACTTTGGAGATTCTAGATCTGTTGTATGGTGAGGTTGGAAGCCCCTGGAAGAAGTCCAGAGTGGAGCCATGGGTGGCTCCTGGGATAATAATGCCAGGCCATGGAGAAATTAGAGTTCTCCTGGTGAATTTGAGCGAAAAACTGATGAAGATCGAGAGGAATCAGATCATTGTATTTATTTATTTGATCCTGATGGCCGAATTGAGACAATTGCACAATTTTGGGTCTCTCAATGAATTGGGATTACCAGTTGTGGTAGCCAAAAGCATCAACTTATTGGAAGATTGGAACAGCTCGCTGATCTGCTGGAAGGCCAGCAGAAGGGTTTCAAAGTCCAACTCTGGAATTGACTGCAGAGGAAGAGTTGGCTGAGAGTTGTTCAAAATGATGGCCAGCCTGGTTTCAGAGAGATTAGTTACCGTTTCTGGTAATTCAATGGAAGGAGTAGCTGCTTGCGCCAGACTAGGCATATGAGTCCTGGAAGGACCATAAAAGAGTTTCCGTCAAGCATCCTGACTCATCTTCTGGAAGAGATGGAGGTCTGGATCAGACAGACTTTTGAGGAGCTACTGGTAGAGAGATTTGGAATTCAACATATGAGCTGGATGAGAGGGGGATGTCAGACTTATATAGAAGTTGACGTTATGCACTCTATAATCCATTAAGCTACAATTTTGGGGGAATTAATCTCAAAATTAATAAGATAAGCTCTCCAAGGGAAGAATTAAGAATGACTTATGCCAAGAGGTTATGAGCGAAATAACAAGGGTGAATAAGAAATAAGTATTTTTAATTAAGCTACAAAACAAAAATCAACAGCAAGAGTCTCCTGTCTAGGACGAGGAGAAAATCAGGAAATCAAGGACGCCAGACCAAGAATCCTGAATATGACAGCGGGTCATATACCCTGATGGGGGGAAAAATGGATCCCAGCATTAATATCATAATGAGTAAATTGATCAGCCCAGCATGACAGAAGGTCGTGAGGACCGCGCTCTGAAAAGGTGGTAGCAAGGAGGAAGAGGAAGAACGCCATATGTTAATGGTCATCCTGAGCAGCATTGAGTATTGACAAGTGTACTCCACCTGAACCAATGAAGTATTCAACTAGGCGTCCAAAGCAGTGTTCTCATGCCCTGGTCCTTTTCTCGCTGGAAATCTAGGCAAGAGGGGAAATGTGTTGGGATTTTTGCCCATATTCCCAGCCTGCTAGATTACCTGGTGTCACTAGGGGAAAATTCTCTAAGGCGGAGTGAATTGGAAATCAGTTGGCCTGAGATTTGGAGGAACTACATTCAGGGGATTTTGGGATATTCACCTGGTTGTATCCATTGGGGATCAATTCAGATGAATACCTAAGATCTCATCGGGTGGAGTGGCTGACAAAATAGGGGCATCTGATAGTGATTAACTATCAGGTGTACTGATTGGGATCGGTCAAATTTTCATCACCAACTGATTGGGAATAGATAGTGAGTTGTGAGGCGAGTGATGCCACCTGCAACTAGCAAATCAATCAGTTGGTGAAGTGACCTGCTATAATGGGTAATAAGTCCCATTACCTAAGCAGATCGCTAGCCAATTATGGTTGGTTCGCTTGGATTGAGAGGAAAATGTTAGGGACACGTTTTCTGACTCTTTCCATTTGAGGTCTCGAGGATATCCAATGATGGAATTTTAGCCAGGATGGGGAAGATCATCGCTGCTGAGATGAGGAAGGGTGATTCAATGGCAACAGCTGCCGTTTCATCGAAGATGTGTCAAGTGAGGGTTAGACAGCCAAATCCCCTACTATATAATTCCCTAGAATTTACTATAATAAACACATTATTATTTAGACTATCAGCTTCCATTTGTGTCGTTATATCTCAAGGATATTATTGCAGAAGGCAATAATTGGAAGACTTTCAGAGAGAAGAGTAAAGATCCAAGTGGGGATCTAGAGACAAAGGAATCACAATCAGGGATAGCTGCTGACTGTGTGTTGGGCCGAGAGAGACTGTCACTGTGGTATCTTAATGTTGATCAGGTGGAAAAGAATATAGGGAATGAATCCCTACAAGTACAACTTACAGAGTATTTAATCAGAAGTACTGGCCAAAGCGTTGAGCCTAATAATAGTTTAATCTCAACTATGGATGATAGTCTCCATACTATTATCAATTAATAAATTCTATACAATGCAACAAAGTGCACAAGGAAATTGAACCTGTGCAGTAAAAAGATTACTGGGTTGAAGACCAATAATCAACCACTTAAGTAAATTTTTGCACTTGCCTATAGTGATGGGTGATTTTAATTCATTACCATCAATTTAAGAGCAAGACCTGGGACCTTCCTCAGCAATTATATGGATATCAAGGGCTACCAGTTAGAGCCACTGGCACTATATCTATCCCAGCAGACACCAAGTAACTTTAAACACCAAGATAGAGATGGAAGCGCCTGCTGGGCTTTATAAGGAGGCATTGGGCTTAATACCAATCGCAGCTTGAGCCCCACGTAGCTCCAGGCATTATATTCCCAGGACATGGGGAGATCAAGGTCTTTTTTAGCAAATCTCTGTAGAACATTCTAATGTGAATTCGCCAACACCAAATAGTGAAATATTTAAATTTGACCTCAGTTGAGGAGTCCTCCAGGTTCAAAAGTTTGGGCACCGGATGAATTTGGTCTGCCTGTAGAATTACAGCTCAGCATAATTATGGTGATACTGCGTGAAAACTTAATGGGGTTATCAGAACATCAGAAAGATCAGGCTAGCACTTTATTTAAAAAATACAAGGAGATCTCTGCCATCAATGACCACAATTTAGGGTGTTCACAGATAATTATACATTGATTGGAAATGGGTGATCATCCCCCATCAGGTCCTGGCTGATCCGCTGATCTAGAGCAGTGGATGAAGTCATCAATGAGGAAATTGACAATCTTCTAGAGCAAGGAATTCTTGAACTGTTGAGAAGACCGTGGGCCTCACCCATCCTAATTGTCAGGCAAACAGAAAGTTAGAATTAGAACGGCCTGCCAGACCAGGTGCCGGAGCACCCAATTGGCAAACCAGAATGCCAAAGGCATTGCTGCTGGTACGACGGACTTAAAACTGGAAAGGAGTTTCACCCATAACTGCTGATGAGCCAGAATCTCGTACAGGCATATAATAGAATACCAGATGAAAATGGCTGTTAACCCTGAGGGGTGTGTAAGTGTTGGTGGAAAAGGCAGGTTAACTTTCAACATAAAAAACTAAATTTTTATGAAAAGTTTTTAATGGAAAATTTAAAGAAGAAAAATTGACCAACATTTTTCTCAGTGCGATGCGACTGATTAAATAGGGGTCAATTGGAGAGGAAACAAGCTGGGATTGGGTCCCTCAAGTTCAACCTAACCAGAAACTTATTTGGGAATGAGGGCAGATAAGTTCACTAGGAACTGAAATTGAAGAATTTGGCAGCAGGTTGAGTCACTTTCAGTTCAACCTCAAATGCCTGAACTGAGACTTGACTGCAATTCTGGCAGTTGGCTTGACGGCATCTAGCCTGATGAGCATTGGGAATCCCCCAAGGCCACCCCACATAGGGGCGGTCCCAATTGGTTGGGAACGGGTTCAGGAAGCCCAACCCGCCCATGCCCAGTCGCTGGGCCGTTCATTTGGTCAAAAGCATTGCATTGGCCACAACGCCCAATTGGCTGGAAGGATACTTTGAACTATCACTGATGGTGTTGATGCTGCTATCTGCATGTTGGGGATCATCCTCAATGATTTTGGGTGGAGGTAAATTTTGATGTTTGAGGTGTTAACCAAATCAGAACTGTCAATGATTCCAGCCGATGAGTAAATTTTCATTCCTTTTCGACTATGTGGATCCCAATCATTGGGCTCTTTTCCACTCATTTTCAAACTGATCGACTTCATTTTGGCTATTTCAGCGCAAATTTCCCTAATCAGGCATACAAGTTCAGGAGAAGTGAGTGTGGGCGCCAGGGGAGGGATCCAAAGAGAGAGAGCTGTTACACAGCGCTCGTCTACCAAGTGGGTAAATCACCCTGGGTAATGAGGGGTACAGCCACCCTCTTTGGAGCCTTTTTGCTTTGAAATGGGAAGAGGGCCCAATCAACACACAGGGGATGTTCCCTGAACTTACATTACCTTTTCCTTTTTCCAAAGGAAGGGCACCACCGCCAGGAAGCTGCACCAGGGCCACATTTTTGTGTGCCTTGGGTAGTTTTGATTTCCATGACCGTTGCAACATTTTGGGGGGACAAGGGGCATTGGAGTGAGATTCATGAAACGCATCAACTAGCTCCATGCAGTTAGTGCAATTGCAAGCCTTAACCCAGCTGTTCTCATATGCTGGATACCCTTTCCAAGCCACAAGATACTGGACTGACTGCCGGGATTTGCGGGATGCCAAGATGTTCTCCACATTAGCTTCCTCCGCATCCTCTATCACAATAGGTTTGGGTTCCACAGGGATGATTCCCTTGAAGAGGGACAACAGAGACACATGGAAGACGGGATGCTGTTTCCAATGAGCTGGCATTTTCAACTGGAAAGCACCATTGCCCAAGTCTTCCTCCCACCAGGTGGGGACCCAAAGATTTGCTTGAAAACTTTTGGGATGGTACCAGCATCCGCAGATTGCAGGTGTCCAATATGATGTGAGAGCCCACTGTGATATCATGACCCAGAAGCCAGTTGCGATCTGCAAACCGTTTATGATCATTGATAGCCTTTGAGAGGTGCTTCCATACCAAGGACTGGGTCAACTGGATATGCTCAACGTGGTCTGCGGCAGCAGGAACCTCTGGGCGTATACAAGGACTTACTGAAAAAGAGGGGTTACAACCTAACGTTGCCTCATAGGGAGAAAAACCCCATAGAGGCATGAGTACAGTTGTTATAAGCAAACTGGGTGAAAGGGAGGTCATCTGCCCAAGTATCCTGGGTGGCTGAAAAGTAACAGCGCAAACACTGTTCCAAAATTTGGTTAACCCACTCAGTTTGCCCGTTGGACTGCGGGTGGTAAGCAGTGGAGCGACAGGGGGTGGTTTTTAGGATGTATAATAGCTCATTCCAAAATCGCGCTGTAAATTGGGGTCCACGGTCACTGATGATCTCCTGTGGGAGACCAAACATCTAGAACACATGGCGTACAAAGAGGTGAGCAGTCTCTTTAGACTTGATTGCATAAGTACAGGGAATAAAAAGGGAAAATTTTGTGAAGCAATCAACCACCATCATCACTGCTGTGAACCCATTAGAACAGGGGGGAGTTTGACAATAAAGTCCACAGACACTGACGTCCATGGACCCTCCACCTGTTGTAATGGGTGTAGGAGTCCCTTCCTCCCTGAGCGTTCTGACTTTGCCCAAGCACAGGTAACGCAATTGGTGATCCAAATCGGAACTTCCTTCATCAAGCCCGCCCAGTTATAGGTTTGCTTAATCAGTTTGATGCATTTTTTGTTGCCCAGATGGCCAATCGTGGGAGGGTCATGATGCGCATAAAATACCTCAGTTCAGAAAAGAGGGGGAACCCAAATTCTCAACCTAAAGTAGATGAGTCTCTCCACCAAGGAGTACATAGAGTGTTTATGATTTTAAAGGGTCAATAGCTCGAATAACTCCTCCCTTTCAGGGAAAGTCATTTGACCAGCTAAGACCTGATCAACGAGCGGGGTGTTGGGGGCAAGGGTGGCGGAAGAGACAACGAGGGGAACATTTGACAAAATCTGGGCAGCGGGAATAATGGTAATGAGATCCACTTCATCTGAATCCATGGGAAGGTGGGTGGGGTTTCAGCTGAGGAAATCAGGAAGTACATAAAGCGCACCTTATATAAATTCATATTTGAAATTAAAACTGCACAAGTCCTGATATGTTTATGCTTGCTGGTGTGCCAATTTCTATGGTTTTTGAAAATACAAGAGAGCCTGGTGATCCATGTAGATCATTAACTCATGTTAAGCACCCTGTAACAGGTACCTCCAATGAGTTAATACCCATGCTACGGCTGCCAACTCCTTGTCATAGATTGCCCAAGGCTGCTTTGTAGAGGTAAACATTTGAGAAAAATAGGTGACCAAATGTTCCAAGCCATCATGCTCTTGTAGTAACACCGCTCCCACTTCTACCGAGGAGGCATCACATTCAATGATATACAGCTTGGCGGGATCCGCATGTTTCAAAATGGGAGGGGATAGAAACACCTCTTTGATTGATTTGAACAACTGTTGGCATTTGGGCGTCCAGCGGAATGTACATTCTTCCCTGTAAGGGGTGGAGCGGGGCAGCAAGCTGGGAAAGTGCTGGGGAAAATTTCTTAAAAAATGATGGTTCCCAAGAAAATCCTTAATTGTTTCTGGGTTGTAAGAGTTGGCCATTCTCAGATAGTGTCCAAATTATTAGGAGGAATCGCATAGCCATATTTAAGGATGAGGTTCCAAAAAAAGGTAACTTCCTCCTTATAGAACTCACATTTGGAAGGCTTAACAAACAAGCCTGCCTTATGCAAGGCGGCCACGACTGCTTCCAAGTCAATAGCTTGTTGTTTGGGAGTTAAGGAGTGAACCAGAATGTTGTCAATATATGCAACCGCGCAAGTAAACCTGAGGTCACCCAGTACATTGTCAATCATATGTTGAAACATAGCGGGAGCATTCTTCAGTCCAAAGGGCATTATGTGTAATTGGAAAATGCCTCACTTCGCCTGGATCACTGTTAACCATTCTTGCCCTTTCATTACCCAAAACTGGTTTAGAGTGTTGATGAGATCCAGCTTGGAAAACACCTGAGATTTGGCGCTTGCTTGGTTTATCATTTGCTCTAAAGCAGGGGGTAGGGATCGGAAACCATGACTTTATTTAAGTGTCTATAGTCTACGCAGGGGTGGAGGGAATCATCAGATTTATTAGCAAAGACGATGGGAGACATGACTGACAATGACTCCTTAAACATTCACCCTTTTTTCAACATATTGTCCAACCAAGTGTTGAGTGCAGCCTCCTCCTCTGCTGTGTGGGAATATAACGGGCAGTTGATATTCACCAACTCCACCGTTGTACAAAATCCACAGTCAAATCTAGTGTGAGGAGGCAGATGCTTTTCGGAATTGAAAATGCTTTGATAGCGCATTAAACTTTCTGGAAAATTGGACGATAAGCCCACAGGAGAGATGAGGGAAGTGATAGAACTGTGACTTTGAGCTTTTCTTAAGAGTGTCAATTAGGGGAATTCACTCTCCAGTTGATCATTAATGAGCGACAGCATGTTAGACTACAGGTGGATCTTGACATGTTGCCGGCGCCACCATCCCACTCCTAAGATCACTGGAAACACCAAGTTTGGTTTAGCATAAAAGTGATCGCATAAGCTGAACTGATGTATTGAAAATGTGACTGGTCAGTGAACCAGATATGAGGTTTGGGAGGCTGACGATGCAACCATCACTGAAGGGCCTGCATCCAGGTCAAGTTCCAATTGCTGGGCCAGTTCTACACTCATAAAATTACCCGTGGCTCCGTGTCCACAAGGGCCTCAAAGGAGACGTGATGGGACCCAATGCTAATCTTCATGGATAATAAGAATTAAGCGAAGTTCTCTTCATTGGTAGTTGTGGATGAATCCAGTGATACCGAAGAGATGGTAGTGGGGTCAGGGGAAACTGCTAGGTTCTTAAGGGGGTAAACTTGTTGCAAGTCGGGATGTCAGATCCTACTGACATGGGCAAAATAGCCATGGCAACTATGGGGTATGGGTTTGAGGTTTTTAGTGGAACTGGACTATTGTGTAAATGGAAAATCTTCTTCACAACCTGGTTTAGTTGAAAAGGAGGGGCCATTGCTGCGCCAATATACATGAGGAAGGTGGAAATGGCTAAGATAAATGGTTGGTTAATTATGTCAGGCAAACAGAAAGTTAGAATTAGAACGGCCTGCCAGACTAGGTGCCGGAGCACCCAAATGGCAAACCAGAATGCCAAAGGCACTGATGCTAGTACGACGGACTTAAAACTGGAAAGGAGTTTCACCCATAACTGCTTATGAGCCAGAATCTCGTACAGGCATATAATAAAATACCAGATGAACATGGCTGTTAACCCTGAGGGATGTGTAAGTGTTGGTGGAAAAGGCAGGTTAACTTTCAACATAAAAAACTAAATTTTTAGGAAAAGTTTTTAATGGAAAATCTAAAGAAGAAAAATTGACCAACATTTTTCTCAGTGCGATGCGACTGATTAAATAGGGGTCAATTGGAGAGGAAACAAGCCGGGATTGGGTCCCTCAAGTTCAACCTAACCAGCAAATTATTTGGGAATGGGAGCAGATAAGCTCACTGGGAACTGAAATCAAGGAATTTGGTGGCAGTTTGAGTCACTGTTGGCTCAACCTTGTATGCTCAAACTGAGTCTCAACTGCATTTCTGGCAGTTGGCCTGATGGCATCTAGCCCACCGAGCAATGGGAATCCCCCAAGGCCACCCCACGTAGGGGCGGTCCCAATTAGCTGGAACGGGTTTGGGAAGCTCAACCTGCCCGTGCCCAGTTGCCAGGCCATTTGTTCAGTTAGAAGCGTTGCATTGGCCACAATGCCCAATTGGCTAGAAGGGAGCTTCAACTATTGCCGATGGTGTTTGATGCTGCTACCTGCGCATCAGGGATCATCCCCAACAATTTTGGGAGGGGGTTAATTTTGATGATCAAGGTGTTGACTGAATCAGAACTGTCAGCGATTCTGGCCAATGAGTCAATCTTCATTCCTTTTTGACTATGTGGATACCAATCATTGGGCTCGTTCCCACTCATTTTTGGATTGATTGACCTCATTTCAGCAATTTTGGTGCAAATGTTCCTGATCAGGCATACAAGTTCGGGAGAGAAGAGTGTGGGCATTGGGGGAGGGATCCAAAGAGGGAGAGCTGTTACCCAGCGCTCATCTACAATGTGGGTGAGATCACCCTGGGTGATGAGGAGTACAGTCACCCTCTTTGGAGCCTTTTTGCTTTGAAATGGGAAGAGGGCCTGATTAACAAACAGGGAATGTTCCCCTGGACTTACACTAATGGTCAAAAATAAGGATGTTATCAACCAGATAGTGATAGATTACCCCTAAGCTCAACAGCATTACAAAAAAGGACTCATACCCCCTGCCACAAATGGACAATGCTTTGGATCAGTTATGATTAGCTTGTTACTTATTGGCAATGGATTGATATCCAGCTATTAAAAAATCAAGTTACCCATTGAAGAACAAAAGAAAGTCGCCATTATCACGTCCAAAGGGCTTTTTCAACTGACCTGGATGCCACAAGGGCTGTGTAATGCCCCAGCTACATTCCAACGGGCGATGGACACTATCCTTGGAAACTTGAAGCTGTCATGCATTCTTGTATATCTTGACAATATCAACATGTTTTCACGCATGTTTTCTGAGCATCTTTCCCATTTGGAGGAGTCATTCCGCCAGTTGGTTGAGGCCAACATCAAGACCAAGCACCGGAAATTCCACTTTTTCAAGGATCATCTGGAGTAACTTAGGTCTTTGGTAGATGCGACAGGGCTGCGGCCCCAACCAGCCAAGGTGGAGGCGATCCAAAGGATTATACCAAACAGTAAGCGTGATATACAAGTATCTTAGGGATGGTCAGCTACTACCGCCATTTTATATAATCAACTTTAGTTGTATTGGAGGGCCGCTGATTGAGTTATTAAAAAATGATGCTGAGTTTGAATGGTCAGAACGTCAACAATGCTCCTTAAGTAAACTTTTGATGGCGCTAAGCAATACTCCAGTGCTGCGCTACCCCAATTTCAATAAAGAGTTTATCATCCAGATGAATGCGTCTCTTTCTGCTGTTGGGAAGTCCTATCCCAAAAAGACAAAGAGGGAGAGGACCACCCATTGCATACTGCAGTTGGAGCCTGAACTTCCATGAGCGTAATTATACCATGTCTGAGCAAGAATGCTTAGTTGTGATCTACGCATATAAGCAATTTAGAGTATACTTGCATGGAGTAGAGTTCAAATTTATAACAGATCATGCTTTTTTACGATGGTTGCAGAATCTCACGAAGCCTGAAGGGTGGCTAGCCCGATTGGCTCTCAAACTACAGGCTTACAATTTTGAAATCTTTCACCATCATGGAACCAAACACCAGAATGCATATTGCTTATTGAGATTGCCCACAATAGTGGTTACAGAAGATCTGAGTGACATAATGTTTAATAAAATGCTCAGCAGAAAGTATGACAATGAACCGCCTCAAGTCATCAAAGTATTAGATGGGATAAAGGGCAATCCGTTCCAGAAGAATGGCAAGTTGTACAAGTGGATGAGGAACACTACGGTGAATATCCTGAGGCTTCCGCCTGACCAAACATTATCATGAGCGTACACTGAGAATTTGGACATCGTGGAGTATGTAAAACCCTAGAATTGTTGTGACCTCAGTACTACTGGGAAAGCATGCAATTTGACATGCTCAAAACCATTACCTGCTGCCACTAGTGCCAAGTGGAAAAGTCATTCTGCCAGAAGACTTCCTACTGACTAGTATAATCACATTTTTCTTTGCATACGGTTTTCTTGAATGTTGTTGGTCCTCTGCCAATGGGTGCTAACTGGTATAAATACATTCTGGTGGCGATTGACCACTTGACCAGGTAGGTCAAAGCACATGCAATATGAGACCTGGGGGCGGTCACAGTGGCTAAGTTTGTGATAGAATGTATCACTCAGCAACATAGCTGTCCTCAGTTCATCCCTACTGAAAACGGGACCAACTTCACCTCTCACATTTTACCCAAACTCAACGAATTGATAGTTATCCGCAGAGTTCTGATGACCCCATATCACCCTGAGTTCATTGGTATGGTCAAGCGAGTCAATAGAAAACTTATTTGAACATATTTTGGAAGCTGTAATAGATCGAGCTTCTGATTGGAGCTCTCTCCTTTCCACCGCCATTTTCACTTAGAACATCAGCTACTAACCTGCCACGGGGAAAATCCCCATTCAACTACTATATAAATGACACCCTGCGCTTCTATTGCTACTCTATGCCTGCATAGAAGATACTGGTGGACTGGGCCCCCAAAGTTATTTGACTAAACTAGCTGACATATTGATCAAGCTGCAAACTGAAGCATACTTGTCCAGCTTAGCTAAGGAGATAAAGAATCAGGCTGCCAACCAGGTACAGCGTAGTGGCCTAGCATAGTTCAAAGATGGGGACATGGTTTTATTTCATGATCAACATGGATTTGGGTGGAAACATAAATTGGCCATTATTTGGATTGGTCCGTTCAAATTTATTAAACAAATGGATGTTGACGCTTATACCATCAAGGACCCTGCGAGCAGTTGAATTATCAGCTGGAGTGCATGCAAAGTACTTTGGGAATATAAGCAATAGGGGCCTTATTATCCAGTCAAGGGGGGTGGGTAATGCCACAATTCTGATATGACTTGATGTTGAACCCCAAGTCGTTATAATAGAATGGGTAGAATCCGCTAATCATGATTATGAGTTACAATTATTTGAAGGCCTTAGGATGAGGCGATATTGGGTTAAAAAGATTATTGGATTACCTCCAAAATCAGTCAATAAGGTGATGTTGCCAAATGACAAATAATGAAATGTTGACATATGATGAAAATTGTGTGGATTGCCATGAACTAGGGCAATCGTGAATTTAAAATAATGAACTCTGCCAGAACCAATGAGAATATGGCGAAATAAATAATCTCAGCAAAATAGTCAGTATTGAATGAGGTTGCTGAGATATCAGTGATATGAGAAGATTGAAAGAGGAGGTTGTGAGTAGAAGAGAGGAAGCAGCCCAGTGAGGATCTGCTGAATAGTATTAAATTAAATAAAGAAGTGACATTGGGCAATTGTTCCATATTTATTAAAGTTTAGTCCATTGTTTCAAGATTAATAATCCTCATATAATTGGTCATATTGCTCATTGGGCGTAACCCTGTGCAGAAAACACTTGGCGTATCCATGATATACTGCTGAAATTATAACAAGTTTTCACCAGGTAGCCTTATATGGGACCTGGCAGGGAGCACCAAAACTTATTTTTTTTGTTGAATTCATAAGGCTGGGTCATTTGAAGTCTAAGCGATTATCATTCTCTATAGCTCCAGCAGAATCTCTTATTAGACTTCAGGTCTCTGGGGCAAATCTCCTGGAGGAAAAGATGTCTTTACCAAGGTAAATCTCTGCTAGAATGTGGGCAAATACACTAAATGATTCTAAGCAACATCTAGTAAAACTAAGCAAAAATTGAGGATGTGACTAATTATACCTTTATTGGTTAAAATTTGGGAATATTGTAACTTTGTTAGAAGTTCAGAATCGTGTAGTATATACTTTGGTAGAAGTTCATGATTGAGTAGAGTAAAGTGATTTCCATATGGCACGTTTTTGAAATATGCAGTGGAATTTGAAGGTTTCCAATGGACACAATTTCTATTGATTAATATGGCAGAATCAGTAGATCTCCAAATGGCAAAATCTTTCTCATATAGTCTGGAAAATTCAGGAGGGATTTGGGATTTTTGTTGCTCATCTAGGTGATCATTGCTAGTAGAAGGTTTGGCAGCTTCCACAGTGGTGGAACTCCATTGTTCAAAAATTTCAAATTATCTCATGTTCAAATCTTCTTCCAATATAGCGCACACAATCATTCTGACAATTTTTTCAACATAGAGAAAATCTTTTGGGAATTACAACATGTATGATATAATTTTCTTACCAGAACAAATTTTCATTCTTTCATCTATTATAAAGATCTTCCATCATCAATGACATGTCAATCACCTCAAAAAATATTAAATAACTTTATAAAAGGCCCTGTTTTTTAATGATAAAAATCTCTAATATAGATCTGTTGTTAATCAACCTAGAAAATTGATGTTTTATTGTAAAACCTTATCAATAAGTCCCTCCAAGAAGTTGCTAGAAGCTTAAATTTAATAGAATTGACGCTTTTCAGTACTAAGCTCAGATTTAAGTGAAAAATTCAACAGCTCCTTGACTATTTTGCCCGGCTCCTTTGGCTTAGGTTAGGCGCCTTAAAAGTAATGGATCATCAGCTGAGATAATTAACCATTTGGGTAATACTATGAACTTCATAGAACACTGATAATTAGACTTGGTATAGCTTCATGTAGGGTTTTCAGGAGTGGCACAGTGCAATCTAGGCGTCAATTTTATTTATAAAATTGGCTCCACATAAAACTTGAGTTTTTTATTAGAATTGGCTAGCAAAAGCTGTGTCTGACATAAATATCAAAAGAAAGATATGGAATAACGTTTTCTGAAGCATCAAACATTCTTCTCCGGTAAACTCTTATATAATGAGTTCTTTAACATTGCAGTAAGTCATACCAACTTCTCATAATATGTTTATATTTATTTGAGGCAAGCCAACCAGGGGTTGGACATTACCAAAGCTAAAACTAGTCTAAAAAACTAATGTAACTACTTGGTTCAAACAAAACGCTCTAATGAGAGAATTGAGTGAAACGCTTCAAAAACTACCCAACCAGGTGGGCAGCGGAAACTGCTTATCCCTCCATGGTGGAAGGGGAGGGGGTCAGGGGGCTCATCTTTGGCAGCCTCTTTGGCAGAAGCTTCTTCCTCCCATAGTAGAGTGCATGTCAGGCAGACAGTAATGGCGTTGGGGCATCTGCGTCATGGGGTTTGATATCTCTAAAAATTGGGATTTCATGGAAATTGTCTGCTAGGTAAATGGCACTGAGATATTTGGTTAAAGCTTTTTCAGCTTTGATGCGGGCGTCTGGGAGTTTAACAAACGTGACAATGGTGGTTTGGGTTATTTTTGCTTTTGGATTCTATGCTAAAGTTGCCACGTTCTGGATAGCATTGTTAACGTTTTTGTGTAGGTGGTTCACTGTGATTTTACTTTTTGGGGTTAGGGTTGCGGGGATAACAGGAGTTGGAATTCCTCCTGTGAGCATCGTTACTGATTTAGTGACAGCTTTACGCAGGGGATGACAATCTAGTGTTGCAGATCCTTCAACCGCAAGCTGGTGATCACTAGCTTCTTGTAGTATAGATATTACCAATTTCTAACTTATAGAGTCCAGTGAAATCATTAATGCGACCAGCTTAGTGGCCTCAGAGGCACCACATGCTTTGTTCAGATAGGGCAGTAAAATTCTATACATTCATACTTTTTTAAAATTTGGTAAACTAATTAAAATAAATGGAACGTATAACCCCATTACATAGGGGAAGAGGCTTCGATGTATCTGATTAACTTTATGTTATCTGATGGATATGCAAGATTAAACATCTTTTAACTTCATGAATGGCCAAAGTGGAAGGTTGCATATGGTGAGCAGAGGCCGCCAAGGAAGCCATTCCTAATGGGGATAATGCTGGTGAGAGTTATTCAATAGAGGTAGCCACCAGAATATTGTTGGGCTCATAAATGTGAAAGATGATAATGTGGCTAAATTGTAGGGCATGAAGGTGCAAATGGCGCCTCATCACATTTTGTATAATTGCCAATATAGAGTTCACCAAATAAATTATAATAGCTAGATGTAGATTATGATGGAGTTGATTTAGAAACTCAGAAAAATGGTAGTGTTCCACCTTAATTTTTTCATCAGTTCAAGTTTCTGGTTGTCAGCTAAAAGGTGAGTCTTGAACACTTTGATCTCTTGTACTTAAAAAGCAAACTAAAGTATGCAGAAAATTTAATCTCCCTATCATGAGTGAATACAGATCAGTAAAGTTTTTCATTTTTTACTCAAGGTCAAGGCGGCTTTGAGGATCATCAAGATTAGTTTCCTAAGCGAAATTTGGTTATTATGAGTTAACAAAATATCCAAAGCTTACTCTGAAGGCTAATCAATTCATCACTATGAAGATGAGTATATTGACCAATTTTATGATGGCCCTTATGTGCGGCTGAGTTAATGTCTATAGGATGCGTTATAGTAGCAGGAGAAATACTATTACTAATAGTTATGGAATAGTATGATACAAGATAATCAAAGTGGAGGCCCCCTGAAGTGATCACCAAACGTTGAAATTGGCACTTGGGCATAAAATTCCAGGTGCACAGGTAAGTAACCTACAAAACAAAAAGTAACGTATGAAGACAGCGTCCTTGTAAAACACAAAGGGGAAACCCCTTGTTTTTGCAATTAGTCTTTGTTAAAAACTCTAAGGATAAGTGCACCATATTATTGACTACTGTCAGTGGCTTTAGGGATTCACAAGAAATAGTTTTCTTTTAATGTTAGGATTTACTACCAACTAGTCCAAATAGATCCTCCTCACAGTGGTAGCTTTTTTTTAAAGCTTTTTTACTTTTACATTCCCATTAGTGCAAATATTTGACAACATTATGTACCATAAAAATTTTGGTCAATCACATAGTGGAAATTTCAAAGCAAATAAGGAATATACTTTTGAATAATTTTCTTAATAACAAAAGTCATCTAATTAGATCTAAGACTCTTACAGAAAAGTTAAAGAGAATTATGAAGCCTATTCTCGCCGCCCTGGGTTCTGCTCACTTAACTCTGGAGATTTTGAACTTGGGGCGTCAAAAGGGGTATTCATTTGCACAGATCTGACACTAACCAGCTAGGCTTAAACTTCCTGAGAGAGCTGTAAACTTGACACTCGCACACCAACTGTGCGTCTTCTTTAGAAATAATCCTGTGTACGTTGGAATCTTCTCTTGACCCAACGGAGTTTATCTCAACCTCTTTCCTTGCAAGCCTAACCTTATAAGGATTCACTCTCAAAACGAGTGTATTCTTCAAAACAGGTTAATCCCAGACTTGTTACTGGCGATTACTACAGATAAAGGACAAACTTAAGATTCTGTGAAATAGACTGTTTATTTAAGATAAAAACTTAGTATATTTATACTAAATACTAAAGAATCAGGATGTAAAAAAATTGATTTGGATAATTGAATAGTGGATTTGGAAGATATTATATCTTCTTCAGAAACCTTGAAACATTCTCTTCTTCTATTGATTTCTCTCGTGGGCATTCATTTTCTCAAGTTCCTGAATTCGTGCACTGCAGTGGTGTGTAAAGCCTTTGGTGTCAGGATTGTTGGTTCCATGGCTCCTGTGCGCTTCAGTGGAGCCCAAATCTTCATTACCTTTGGTGACTTAATTTCTTGGTTGCTTGATGGCACCGTTTTTATTTTGTTTCAATTGTTTTCCTTTTTGGTGCACCATCCAGCACCTAAATCATTCTGTTCCTTATCAATGTTACTCAAATTAATATTGTCATTTTTTAAGCTAAACTCATCTTAGTTTAATAATTCTTGCGCTTCAATTGGTATTTCCTCGATTCTACCAGTGGTTGAGGATACACCAATTTTGCAGTGCGCCAAATCTGCAACACCTATAAACAGTTAGTTTTACAAAGGTTCAAGGCAAAATAATGAATAATAGACATTATATGTATGTGATACAAAAACCAGAGCCGTGGGCCAAGGTAATCAATTTATTAGTGTATTTAAGTTGCACAGTGAGAGGGGAGGATACCCCAGTGGTAGAATAGGGACCTCTACCGCTGCCTCCCCAAGTTTGATTCTGGTAGAGGAACTTTGGGTAGGGGACAATTATGATTGTTTTGGCGTTGCGCACCAATGCCCTGAACTGAGATAGCAAATAGCAAAGGTGGTCCATGGAGTTCCTGACCTATCATATGCTGCGCATGGAGGTTTTCTGGATTTTATCCTCCTTTCCCATTCATTCGATTTCCCCTAAATTGGTGTGGTATTGTCCCCAGGTCATCCCACCTCAAATAAAATAAAAATAAGTTGCACAGTGAGATGGAGGAAACAATCTTCTGGCATAGTTACTATTACTTAAGAGGAAGCAGCAAAGGCTTCCAATAGTAACTTATTACAACTTTGGCAATTTCATATAAAATGTAAGCCTAAGGACAAAGTAAATTTGATTAAACCCAGTTCATAAATTGTTCAAAATATAAAAATAAGGAAATAATTAAGAACTAGATTTCTGGTCAAACCATATACAACATGCCCATATAGATGGTGCTCCCAAAAGCAAGGGCAATCTTTTTTCCTTTATAGACTTAATTCCCTTTGTCCTATGTCCATAATTATAAGGGAACGTCACAATCCCATGTCGTTGGGCATCCTGTTGTGTAAAAATGCATTAAATTTGTTTAACCGTGGGTATAATTAGAATGATTTCACAAAGGACTTCCCTGCTTAGATAGAAATTTGTTTTATGTGTGCCCATTCAAAATAAGATAGATTAGGACGGAATAGTCTTCAAATTTCCTCTAACAAGCAGAATAGCCTTGTGCCTCAATTTCAGTGGGCTTCATTATAGGGCTGTGAATGTAACAGGGTATTATGCGGTCATGGTAGTGGTGGACTGCTTTACAAAATATGCTATCTTCGTTATCTTTTTGACAATTATTACTGCTAAAGAGATGGCGCGGCTGTTGTTTCCAATATTTTTCCTTGTTTGGTCTGCCACAGGAGGTGATCAGTAATAAAGGCCCTCATTTTACTTAAGAATTTGGGAGACATTGCGCGAGCTCCTGAAGATCAAACATTGCAGATCATCATACCACCTCTTATCTGATAGAAAATTTGAACAAACCAACCAGTTAATAGAACAGTATCTTCAATGCTATGCCACCACCTCTTAAGGCACCTTGGCAGCTGATTTTCCATTGGCCCAGTTCTCATGCAATACTCCTAATGTGCATTTATGGGGAGTTACACATTTATGCCAACTTGGGATAAAATCCCTTAATTAACATTGATCTCAAATCCACAGCAATATTCTAGTATCAGACAGCTTTGTTAAACACCTCTGGAAGGTGCATCTCCAGGTCCATCAAAGATTGCCTAAATCCATCATCAATACCAAGCGCTTTTCTAAAAAAACGTTACGCAGCCCCTGATTACCTTTAGATGGTTTTGCTATGTTTGATACCAAGATTTTGCAGCTCAAAGTGTCATTTGGTAAGTTAACTTATAAACAAGCAGATCTCTTCCTTATATATCAGGTGCCAAATAATGGATCTTTCCATGTGGAATTGCCCCCACTGGAAAATCAATAACTCCTTTGACCCCTCCTCCTTATCCCCATTTAAAGGGCGGAAGCCCTTAAGGATAGAGCTCATCGTAGTAGAGGTGTACCAGAATTTAAAGTTAGAAAGATCTTGAACTCCCAAAGAGTCAAATGCAGTTTACATTACTTAGTATTGTAGAAAGGATATTTATATTAGGAAATTAGCTGGGCTTCTTTAAGGGATTGTACAAGCTCTCATGAGTTAGTTTCAGAGTTACATAAGGCCAACCCCAAGGAACCATCAACTTCTCTAACAAGAATCTAACATTGCAGCCACAACTTTCCACACATGCAAGAATTATGCCTTGGTTAACACCCTTGAAGGTGGAGTAAACCCTGTTCTTCTAGGAAAAGGTGATGTAAGGCCTTTTTCTCTGGTTATCAAACTGAACTGGGGTATGCACCTTTCAGGAAAAAGGAGCATAAAAACCAAGGTTTTGCCACTTAACCAAGTCTTTGACCTAAGGCATACCATGTAAAAGAACTAGTTAGCTGGTGCTCCTACCTGCTTTCCTGGCTCCTTACCATGACCTATCCCAAAGCCCACTGTTTTCTCTAAATCTGTAGAATACTACCTGAGAATAATCAGAAATCTCTGTGTGGACTTTATAGATTTTAAGAAGATCAATAGAATAGTCATTATTTCCATCCTTACCAGATGGTGCAATGAGTCAACCTGAATGAAAAACCTAACAAGTCAAATTTGGGTAAGAATTTAAAGAAAAAACGTCAAAATTAGGTATTAAAATCTGACACAAGGTTCCAGAATCATTAAAATAAATTTAGAAGTTTGGAAATTACCTAAAATGGACTGAGTATAGCGCAGATACACCAAATTAGTATTGTTACTGTTTTGAATCTAAATTTAGGCAATGTTTCCTAATACTATTGAATTAGTCATTAGCACTTAAAACTGTTGATCATGGTTTTCAAAATTGGCAACCATTCCCTAGTTTTGAATTTGGCTTAGTAACTACCCCCTTCCAAGTGTAACATATAACCCAGCACCCTGCTAATGGTAGGGTGTTGGATTATTTTTTGCTTACCCATATCAAAATTTTATATTAAATTTTCTGGGTTTATTATAACTTGCATAAATAAAATGAATTGTTAGTGTGACTGTAAAAGGATACAACAGTGAAATCATCAGTTCAACTTGATGAATGCAGTAGTTTAAATAACGTTGAAACTACTCCAATTTTACCTTTACCAACGCAGGAAAACCACTACTTCTCTTCCACTTCTCCTGAGTTAACCCTGAAAGGTAGGGCTTTGTCTGGCAGTCTAGAGTTAATGTTGGGGGTGTGCTAAACAATTGCTTAACAGACCAATTTTCTTTTGGCTCTCCCCTATCTTAACAAATAGAGTACATGCTTATTTTCTAAGAGCATGTAGTTAATTAGCAAAACAATGGAAAAAATATTAGTATTATTCATATTTATAATTATTTGTACTATCAAAAAGTCGATTTTTTATACTTCTTTTAGTGGCATCAATTTCTTTACAATGTGTGAATTTTACTTTGTAGGGCTCTGCAGTCAAATTCTTTGAAATGAATGCAATTGTTTACTTTATAGGCCCTTCAGTCAATTTATTTGCAAAATTTTTGACAATTATTTTATCAGTTTAAAAAAAATTTCTTAGTGATGGTAAACACCAATTTTTTCTGACAGCTCTTAGAGGAGATGGGGTATATAAAGGAACTCTCTGCCATATTGTTGATAATAAACTAAGTCATGAAGCACCATGAATCCTATCATGCAGTAACAATAGACATTTTAAATTGAGGATGATCTGTAGAAGCTAGGAGATATGTTGGGATTTTAACCAGAGATAAGTTTTGTCTTCACTTGTCTAAAAATAGTATTTTGTTTAGTCAAATGCGGTTGCCAATTAATTTAATTAATTTTGATGTTTTGGCTTTCATGTGGGAATTATGATTTAGTTCCTATTTTGATTGGTTGATTATTCTAAATCATTTTGATGACTAAAATTTTGTAAATTATTGGGTGCAATTGCTGATAACTCCTAATGTTGCTGACACCTTTGGGTGCAATTGGCACAACTATTGAACATTACGCAGAAAGTTTGATTCAGTAGCAAACCAATTGCTACAATCACTGACTAATTTTTAAAGTTTTTCTGGCAAGTGATCCCAATGATAATTGATAGATAGGCACTAAATTGTTACTAAAGACCTAGTTAATCTAATACCTTCTAATAAAGTCTCTTGTATTTTCCTAGTAGTTTACATTTTTCTAATCAGATTATAGACAACATTTGCCTAAGTTTTACCAATTAATATATTTTTTGCTGATCCATTTATTGGCTCAGATCATTCTGCAGGTCTGTAAAGAGAAAGTCTTTATATATTTATTAATTCACTAAAACCCTTTTGAAGCTGTGCACTTATCACTTTGCAACAGCAGGCCAGCAGCAGGTTTTTGTTTTTAATATTGTAAATAAGTTGTAAGTTTTTTTTGATTAACATGGATATAAACCCTAAGATTAATAAATCTATAATTAAAATAAATAAAAAAATAAAAGTAAAGTAATTTAAAGTAAAAGAAATAAAAATTAAAATAAAGGTAAAGGTAAAAGTAAAAATAAAAAATAAAATACAACATAAGGACTCTCTTTCTGCTTTTTCATAATTTTCTGAGCAAATCGTATGATATAGTAAATTTTGATCACACACTGTAGTTTTGCTCCAATGTCCATAATTCTCTGCCAGCTGCTCCAGTGTGGAGCAGCGGTGAAACACCCCCCACTATTTTCCATCCACCAGGAAAATGCGCTCATACTGGCCCATCCAGTCATACCAAACCCCAGGGACAATTCATTCATCCCAAGGATCTTAATGCTCACCTCACTTGTACTCAAGCGTTGCCTCATTGCCCCCTGGTGCTCCCCTGGAGCAACATTTGTTTTGGCCTTAGGGTCAATTATGGGAAACTTTTCCTTACCACAACCAAGCCAAAATCAAAATGGCACAGGCGGTGATGCATCCTACCAGTTTTAACTTCTGCCCCTATAAGGGGTACTTTGATCTCAGCTTCACATGTGTAGCTGATGCCGCCACTGTGGCAACTGTGCCCCTGGTTTTCCAGGGTACCCCTCTCCCCACAATTCAGACCTGGCTCCCAGCAGATACCACTTTGGTGGTTCAGTTTGCTAATTTGCCCACCCACCTTACCCCTGAAGTGCTTCACCAGGAGCTGATGGAAGGTTTGAAAGCCTATGGCTCCAACCCCATCTTGCAATTTGTGGTCCCAAATGGGGACACACGCCTCACTGGGCCTTGGGCGTATGCCACAATAAGCCCTGAGATATAAAAATTTCCCCATCAATTCCCACACGCTGCTATTTCATCTGCCCCCAACCATCCATTATGGGCCCATATTGAGGACAGATGGATGATTTGTCCATCCTGTTTCAAATTAGACCACTTGAAACGCAAGTGCCTGTAAGTCTTGGGGACCAGCCCCTACAACTGGATAGGGAGCAACATCACTTTCAGACCAAAAAGGGGCCAAAGGCCCAAGTGGACCCCCTGTCACAGTTGAGCGACCTGGCGCACATGGTTGAGGAGTGCTGGGTAACTGTCCTTCCACCTAGAGATATCCAAATCTCTCCCCTCCCCCTCCCCAATCCTGATAAAATTAATAGAGGGGACCTGCCAGGAGATCACGCAGGCCAGGGGCCTTGGGCGGGCCCCTGGGACCCCCACTTACCAGGGAAAATTTACCAAAATTCTGAAGAAACTGCCAGTGCAAGTATCAGAGCCCAGCCTGCAGATTCTGGGCTAACGGAGCCAGTCCAGACTGGTTGGGTATGAGAATCAGGTTGGAACTCAATTTGGGTTTCAAACCAGGCCACCAGTGACTTGGACCAGTTGCCCAACCCCTCAGAATGGATCCAAGAAGCTCAGATCACATAGACAACTAAATTGAGAGTTTGGACCAGGTTTCAGACAACTGAGCACCAAGGCCACAGCCCCCAGGATGAATCTGGGAAATCTGAACTGCTTGAGCTGCCCAACTTAAATGGTCAAGGCCTGGATCAGTACCATCGACTTAGTCTGGCCCCAAAAATTTGGGAAAATCAGCAAAAGTTTTTTGATTTTTGCCAAGATTTTGGAAACCATCCATCCACTTCCCCACCCACCAGCCAACCAAACCCCATCGCCAATCCCCAACCACCCAATACTTAAGGCAACTGCTCTGTTGATGGGCAGTTATCAGTTCATTCTCTATTCTCCTCACACTTTGCACCAAAATAAAGTCGATTACCCTGAACACCTTGTCATGGACTTTGCTCGTTTATTTTTCCTATTCAAAATTCTGCTGATCAATCTGGCAAAGCGCGCTGCCACCCAAATAATTATCCCAATGATCACCAAATGGGTCGTCTGGTTGCTCGACCCCACCACATGGCGGTGGATCATATCTGCAGTGAACCACCTCACTCTCAATGATGGAGTTGACTCTCTATCCATTTTTGTGTATCCGTTAAATGCAACCCATCTGTTCGCTTCACTGATGGGCTTTCTGAGAGCGCTCCCCTATTAAAGCAGCCTCAGGGCGCCCCCGCCCCAATGCCCATGAGCTCAGCCCCCACACCTGCTCATCCACCATTGATCCCACCCACCTAAGGGCCCCAGAGTACCGTGACCAAGGGGAACTCAGCCCCAACGCTCATATTGGGCCCATTTTCCCCTCTGACAGCACCCCTGTTTGCGCGGTGGGTCTTGTGCCACCCCTCTCTGGTGCACAGACCCACCTACCCATATCCGAAGGCCAGCAACCATGCACCCTGGAGGAGTCATTGTCCTCCCCACCTCTCCCATCCTTGGGAGTTTCCCCCACAAGACTCGTGGTTGCCCCCATTGCAACCATCTGGTTTGCCTTGGGGCCTTTGGTACATTTATAAACATTTACTTTCCTCATGCCTTTACTAGATCCCACCTTCTTCTAGTTGCATGGACCGCTGTGCCCTTGGCATTCTGGGCTCTCCACTGGGTGCTCACACACCCTGACTGGGAGCCCAGTCTAATTCTTATCAGCCGTTTACATGACAGTGCCCATATCTAGCAGCTTCTGGTGGCGCTGATAGTCTGTCTGACAGCAACCAATCCACCGCCCAACCTGTGCCAATTCCAGAATGGGGTATGATACTACCTCCTCTCCCCCAAATCCTGTTACTGCAGCTGCACCTGCAGCCACCAATCAGCCTCCACCGTGCCCCAGTGCCATGCATGAATCTTCCAATTAAGTGCAGGATTTGATTCCAGTCTGATCCCATGCAACATCTAATAAATCAACCAATCCTCAATTAAACACCAATTCTCCAATTAAATTTTGCCAGAACCAATGGGAGTTTTTGAATGAAATTGATGAATCAGGTAGTATCATTAAAGAGCTATCGCTGCAAGTCAACCAGTTCTGCAATGCAAAATGGGATGCAAAATTCTCCCTCGTTTATATGCCCCAAAGCCAAATGCCAAACCATTCCACAGTGACCACCAGCTTGCAGTAGAAGCAGCTGCCACACCAGATTGTCATCCCCTCTGCAAAGCCACTGCTAAATCAGTGGCAGCACTCGCAGGAGAAATTCCACCTCCTTTTATTCCAAAAAAATTTACTCCAAAAAGTAAGATTAACGTAAAACAACTTCACAAAAATGTCACTGAAGCTATCCAGAACGTGGTAACTGTAGCACGAAATCTGAAAGATAAGATCACCTGAACCAACATGGCAATGTTTGTTAATTTACCAAATGCCCGCATTAAAGCCAAAAAGGCTTTAGCTGAATATATTACTGCCGTTTTTATGGTTGGCAATTACTCAGAAGTACCAATCATCAGTGATATTGAACCACATACCACCAATGCCCTGACGCCCTTGCTATCTGCTTTGACACGCACCCTACTCTTTGAAGAGATAGCTGCTGCCAAAGATGAGCCCCCCAAGGCCCCTCCCCTTCTGCCATGGAGGGATAAGCAGTTTCCGCTGCCCACCTGGTTGGTTGTTTTGTTCAGTGCAATCCATTCAATCACTCATTTGGGCGTTTTGTTTAAATCAATTAGTTACAATATTTTTAGTTTAAGTTTTTAGTTTGGTAATGTCTGTCTCCTGGTCGGCTTACCTCAGTTAAATAAAAGGGTACAGAAAGGGAAGAAAGTAGAGTGAAAGTGTAACCCATTGGGATCTGCCATCTTATAAGCTCAACTTAAAAAATGGGGACCCAAGAAATTACATATATGGCAGAATAAATTTGTAATTTCAAATTATGCCAAATTAGCAACCTGAAATAGGACACTAGATTGATCCTGACCTGGCTGGCTGACTCACACTCAAATTTTGCCATTACTTTCCCCTTCTACCATGATTTCAATTGGTGGCACAAAGTCAAGGTAAATTATGACATTAGTGGAGTTCCTGAGATTACAGATATCATCAATCAGATCAAGAGATATGTGATGAAGTTATATCAATTTTTGCATATCAAATGAATAATTGTAGTGAAAATGTTTGATCATCATTTAGTATACCTCAATTGTGACAATATTGAGTCAATTAATCTCACAAAAACAAGTTTATAATGAGATTGAGACGATTCTCAATGCCTTTCAAAATCATATGCAAGTATCAATCCCATAAGCTCCAGAGAAGAATAGTGCACAGTTTTAAAATCAATTAAGCTTAGGTAAGTTCAGGAAGTTGAAACGTATATAAAACCAAGGCATTCATTTGGTTAATCTTTCTGGTCAATAAAAATATTCTTTATTATGCAAACACTATCAAGTTTATTTGCTAAAGTGTTATCAATACCAATCTACCACCCCAGCCTTAAAGAAACTCCATTCTAGCTTTCTCCTTTTAAAACATATCTTTAGGCAACTCCCATACCAGCTTAACCACCATCCCTTATACCTGGACACCTCTAGTGTCCTTATCATACTGGATTAAACCCATTGGTTATGCTAGCTCATGGTTAGCTACCCCAACCAGGTCTGTGGTACATTAGTCCCTGACAATTTGACCGCCATGATTTATAATAAATATCCCACCGCATTTTTATTATTGGGAGCTTTGATATTTGTTTTGTTGATGAAAAGTTACCAATTATTGGTGCGGATGGTTTCACCAGTAAAGCAATATGAAACAACTTATAGAGAAGGAGTAGGACCCAGTCAGATGAAAACAGAGTGTGTTGACAACTATATAACTATAACTTACTCTACAGTTCCCTTTCATAAGAAATAAAATTTAGCTGAAGAAAAAGAAGGTCTTACGCTGTTGGGGGCGTATTTCAAAGCTTATCCTGATACTTATTTAGATGACGCGCAAAAAATTATGTCTGTGGGCTCACAACTCACTGGTGATGCTCTGGGTTGGTTTATAAGGTTCTTAGAAGAGAATGAGAATTTGTGTGAAGATTATGGAATATTCAAAGGCCAGTTGTTAGCTGAAGCGGCTTCCACTGGTAAAAGATTACAAGCACAGATTGCCTTGATGAACCTTCAACAGGAAGGTCAAACCATTGAGGAATATAAACATAAGTTCTTGGAGAACTTTCAGAGATCAGAATTAAATGAGTAAATGGAAGAGCTATATTTCAGACAAAGGTTGGAAGGTCACTTAGCAGATTTGATCAGACACCACTCCATCACGCTACCCTTAAACAAAGTTATTGAGGTCACCCAAATTCTAGTGTGGGTATTAGCAGACAAAGAGAATTCTGGAACAGAAGTGGCATAAGGGAAAACCTCAGACCCTCAATTCCTTATTAAAAAATGATAAGCAGTCTTATCCATTATTGAGTTTGAATTTAAATATTGTAAAGAGAAATTTGAAAACTATGGCTTTGATGGAGAGTGGGGCCTCACGGAACTTCATCTCAGAGCATGCAGTGAAAATGATAGGCTTGCATGCAAAGAAAATTTTGATGAAAGTAATCTTGGGAATGATGAACATGCTATAGCTTACCGCTGCTCACGTCACAATGACTTAAAGTTTGGGGTAAGTAAAATGAAAGTTGAGTTTTGGATCCTGCATAGTTCACCCATCCTGTAATTCATGGGTATCCGTGGTGGACAAAGGTTAAACTCCAGCACAATTATGGATGGAACTCTATCACAATTAAGCTAAAGGATAAGCTCATTGAGTGTGTGTTAGAAGAGCATAAAGTTTTGGGCATGTCCACAACAGTAAATCAGGGTGGTCCATTGGAGCCTTGCAAAAGAAAATCACTGAAAATCTCTCAAAGTGGGATTCACTTTTTGGAGAGGATGCGGCTAAGCAACTACCAGCTCATGGATCCTTTGATCACGTGATTGATTTACTAGAAGGGAAGCAGCCCATCCATGGATCTATTAATAGTTGCAATAAGAGGGAACACGTTACCCTGAGATAATATCTGAATACAATGCTTGAGAAGGGGTTTATACAAGTTTCACGCTCTCCCTGTTCATCACCCTTGTCATTTGTTAGTAAGAAGGAAGGCGGACTACGGCCATATATAGACTACCAGAAGCTCATTGATATAACCATAAAGAACCGGTATCCTTCATCTGATGCTGATCGCTTGAGTGACCAATTATCTGGAGCTAAATTCTTTACCAAAGTTGACTTGAAGGATGCATACAACCAGATATGGATAAAAGAAGGTGATGAGTGGAAAACAACGTTTAAGACACGATTTGGGTTATTTAATATCTGGTGATGCCATTTGGGTTGTGCAAAGCACCTAGTACATTTCAACAAATGATTAATACGGTGCTGGGTGTCTAACTGGAACACTTATGTGTAGCCTACCTTGATGACTTTTTGATCTACAGCAAGACGTAGTAGGAACACTTAATGCAATTGAACTTAGTCAAGAGCAGCTTGGAAGGTATAACTTGCACGTGAAGTTATCAAAATGTGAAGTTGCGCAGAAGGAAGTTAAATTTCTAGGTTATGTTGTGGGCAGGAATGGGTTCACCATGGCACCTAACAAACTAAATGCAATCACATCTTGGCCAACACCTAATAGTCAGAAGGACGTTCTTAGTTTATTAGGCTTAGCAAACTTTTGTAGGGATTTTATCAAAGACTTTTCATCTATTGCGTTACCCTTAACACAGCTAACATCAGAAAGTGTTCCATATAAATGGTCTCAGGTGGCAAAAAAATCATTTTCTGACTTGAAGGCTGCCTTTGGTTCTGCACCTGTGTTGTCAATGCCCAATGATGAAAAGCCCTTTGTGGCTGAGACTAATGCTTCAATACGCCCTTGGGGGTTGTTGTTGCAGGAGGGGGATGATAGTAGGCTGCATTCCATAGCCTACTATTAAAAGAAATTTATCCCAGTGGAATGCAACTATACTATATATGACAAGGAAATGTTGGCCGTTGACAAAATGTCTAAAACACTGGCGCTGGTATTTGTGTGAAACAAAAAACCCAGTGAAAGTTAGGACAGAGCATAAAATCTTTTCTTACTTTTTCACCCCATGGCAAATGAACCAGTGTCAAGCACGATGGGCACTTACTTTGGAGGATTATGACTTGGACCTTGGTTGCAAGCCTGGGAAAATTAATGTGATTCCAGATTCCTTAAGCCAGTATCCTGACATGATATCTGAAGAGAATAATTTTACTGAGTTTAAACACAGGTGCTTCTGAAGACCAAGGATCTCGGTGTATTATCATCTCACCTTGTACTAGTGGGCCGTGGAGATGAGATTTTAAATATTCAAAATGATGATGCTTTCTGTCAAAATGTGATGAATGATCTCATTCAGACTTAGACAGCGTGTGGTACAAAAAGTGTTACTCATTAAAGGGTCAGTCAGTATTATGGAAATATTGTTTTTAAGTACCAGAAGGACCTTTAAAAAGGATGTCATGCAAAAGCACCACTATGTAGTCATGGAAGGACACCCTGGAAAGACTAAAATGATCCAACTGATTCAAATAACTTATTGATGGCCTGTTCTTATAGGAGATGTCTTAAAGTATGTGGCAGGATGTGAGGTTTGTGGGCGCACTAAGGTTCATAGAGGACTTCCTGAAGGACAATTACAACCATTATCAATTGCACAAAAGCCATGTGAGTCAATATCCATGGATTTTATAGTAGAGCTACCCCTTTCTCAAAGATTTGATGCAGCGTTGGTGGTGGTAGATAGATTCACACAAATGGCTTATTTTATCCCAACTACTACCAATGTCATAGCTAAAGAGATAGCATCTCTATTTTTGATAAATTTATTTCTGCATCATGGTACTCCCAAGGAGGTGATCTCAGACAGAGGGCCTCAATTTACATCAAACTTTTGGAAACAGCTCCCTGTAGACCTTGTAATCAAAGAGATGTTTATCCACCACATACCATCCACAGACTGTTGGACAGACAGAGCGTTTAATCAGGTGCTGGAGCAGTACCTTAGATGCTATGTTAATGTGGAGCAGGGAAATTGGGTTGAGTTGTTGCCTATGTCCTATTTCTGTTATAACACTCTATATCATTCCTCAACTGGAATGTCACCATTCAAAGCTAACTATGGGTATGATGTGAATTGGGAACCATTGCCATCTGTTGAAGCGGACAACCCCCCTGGTAGGGAATTTTTATGAAACATTCATCAAACTCATGCACTTTGCTTAGCTAATCTGAACTGAGCATTAAATACTTATGAAGACTTTTCAGATAAGAAGTGCGTGCCTGGTAAGGTGTTGTAAGTAGGTAGCCAAGTTTACCTGGATGCTCGCAAAATTTCTTTGTATGTACCATGTTGAACATTGCTCATCACGCATAGGGACATACAAGGTCGCAGAGGTTATAGAGAATGTGGCTTACCGTTTTGAATTTCCTAAAGGTTGGAAGATTCACAATTTATTCCATCATTCCCTCTTGAATAAAAAAGAAGGAAGTTCCCTACTACATCAGAAATTCAATGAACTAGCACCACCACTGATTAAAGGTCCCTATCCTGAGTATGAGGTGGAGGCTACAAAAGGGAAAAGAACACATTATGGTAAAGTGCAATACCTGGTTAAGTGGGCTGGATATCCTGCAGAAGAGAGCACTTGGGAGCCTGAGGAGAAATTAAAGAATGCAGGCAAGCTAAAGAAATGGAAGAAGAAGGCCTCGCAGGTAGCTTCAGCCTTGGAGGGGGATGATGTCATGGTAAATCCGGACATTGGTGGAATTTCTGAGATTACAGATATCATCAATCAAATCAAGAGGATATGTGATGAAGTTATATCAATTTTTGCATATCAAATGAATAATTGCAGTGAAAATGTTTGATTAATCATTTAGTATACCTCAATTGCAACAATATTGAGTCAATTAATTGTATCAAAACAAGTTTACAATGTGATTGAGACAATTCCCACTGCCTTTCAAAAGCATATGCAAATTGAAATCCCATAGCTTCAGAGAAGAATAGTGCACAGTTTTAAAATCAATTAAGCTTAGGTAAGTTCAGGAAGTTGAAAAGTATATAAAACCAAGGCAATGCTTTGGGTAATTTTTGTGGTCAATAAAATTTATCATTTATCTAGAAAACACTATTAAGTTAATATATAAAGTGTATCAATACCAATCTACCACCCCAGCCTACAAGAAACTCCCTAAAAACTTTCTCCTTTTGAAACCATATCTTTAGGCAACTCCCATACCAGCTTACCAACCATCTCTTATACCTGGACAACTCTAGTGTCCTTATCATACTGATTAAACCCCTTGGTTATGCTAGCTCATGGTTAGCTACCCCAACCAGGTCAGTTGTACACCAGTCCCTGACAAACAGTGTCACTTTGTTCAGTGGGTGACTGGGACCACCCACGACCCAGGCCACATAAGGCTGGTCCTACTGAGTCAGGAAGGGGTTTGGTGCGCCCATACCAGTTGGGGACGTGATTGCCACTACTGGTGATGAAAAGTCTTAGCAGATGGTTATTTTCACGCCCAAAACCAATTTCTTTGATTTCCCCTCAGTGAAACCCAGTTTACTTAACTCAGTGAAACACAAACTACCTGAAATCTTTTGAGGGGGAGAATCATTGTCAACCCTCTGCTGTTGGAGTCCTGACCACCATCACTTCCCTGCATACACCTTGTATTTGTCATACCAAATCATAGGTAGCTAGCATAGAGGAAAATGGCACAACTTTTAAGGGATATGCTGTCACCTGTCATGGAAATGGCATAAGAAGTTTATACCGGCCTGCCAGTCAGGATGTGTGAACATCCAAAAAGCAAGCCAGAATGCCAGAGGCATTGCTGACCGTATGACTTGATATGGAGCCAGAAAAAGTGATAACACGAAGTGGTGGTATAACAACAGGGTAAGGAGTGTCCCCACAGCAAACCACACTGAACCTATTCCCAACTCAGTGGTTCTAACTGCAGGAGGTGGGATTACTGGGACAGTCTCATCGATATTCTTGGTTTGAGAGGCCAACTCATTGGGGGCAATAGGGAGATGAGTCCTCTCTATCCATTGTTTTATATAGGGCCATAAAATCCCTGTGTATTGTTGTCAGAAATTCATAAGAGTGGGGTTGTAAGACCAAAAGTGTCTGACTCGCTGGGCCCAATCGATAATAGAGGGAGCCATGGTGACCAAAAGAATTGGTAAAGCCCACCCAGAGTGTGGGGCGATGGGCCACCAGGGAAATGCCATCTGGGATGCAGTTATAACAGAAAATAAAGAAAATTTGCTTTTTAGCAAAAATTTATTGGGAAAGGAAAGTAAGAAAATTGACCAACAATTTTCTCAGTGCCATGCAACTGAATAAATAGTGGTTGATTGGGTAGTGACAGGATGGAGTTGGGACCCAACAAATTCAGCCTGACCAGCGCATTTTTTGGGAATGGGGGGTTTATTCTTTGGGAACTGACATCACAAAATTTGGCATCAGGCTGAGTCTCTGTCAGTTCGACCTCAAATGTTTGAACCAGGGCTTGAATACGTTTCTGATGATTAGCATGACGGCGTTTGGCCTGACGGGCAATGGGAATCCCCCAAGGCCATCCCTTATAGGGACAGGTCCATTTGGTTGGGAACAGGTTTGGGATGGCCAACCTGCCCGCGCTCAGTCATTTAACCATTCGTTCAGTCAACAGCAGCACATCAGGCGCAACGCCTGAATTACTATTTGAGGGCTTTGAACCCTCATCAATAGCGCCCAATATTTGTTCAACTGGTCTGAAGATTGAATTGGAACTGTCAGGCAATCTGGCTGATATCTCATTCTTAATGCTTTTACAGTCATTCAAATTTTGGGCATCAGCCAGATTGCCAGCTGAATTAGACCTGACCAATTTCAATTCGATAATCTCAGCACAGTTTTCACTAATTCCCCACAACAGTTCTTCTGAGGTAAGTGTGGGTATTGGAGGTGGGATTCGAAGTGGACGAGCTGTTACCCATTGCTCATCTACTATGTGAGTGAGGTTGCCCTGAGTGATGAGAAGTACCGCCATCCTCTTTGGTGTCTTTTTATTTGGGAATGGGAAGATGGCCCAATCAAGAGCCAAAGGAAGTTCCACGAGACTTACACTGTCACCCCTTTCTCATCTACCACATGGGCTAAATCACCCAAGGTGACAAGAGAGATGGCTGCCAGATTCACCCTTTCTTAAATTGAAATGGAAATAGCTCCCAATTTAGCCAGGAGTTTCTCTCCAAGACTTATAATACCACACTTCTGTGTATTCCAACACTTATTGATCTTTAAGTGCTTTGTGTGGCCAATATGGGTCTTTAGTCAACCATCTGAAAGATTATCAACCATCTCAGGTGATCTGGAATGAAGCTATGCATCTCTTCTGCCAGTAAACAGTGCAGAGTTTCAGCCTGTCTAAGAACATATTCATTTAACATGAATTCCCCAATTCCTTCTTCTTTTTGTGCATTAATTGTAGCAATTGCAACAAGGATGATACATACCATTGTTCTGGATGCTTTTTCTGGCAATGATCCCATTCTTTGTAAAGTCAGATGTTGCTTCCACTCACACCTTATGGACCACTTTCAAGCCTGGTTATTTGGCCCTCTGCCACCATGCCAACGCAGTTGGTTTCTTCTTGGTTCCATATTTGTTTACTAATTACAGACTCTTTTCTTTCATTTGTGTTCTGTATTGGTGCAAGCCTTCCCTGACACTTCTCTCTTCCTACCACTGCCACTTCTGCTGGCAACAGGATGTAGATCTGACCTCTCTAAAGTGCCTTTTCAGTTTGTCTGTGTTCCTTTCTTGTTGTTTTACCAGAAGTGTCCGTCCCCTGGACAGCCTTCCCTGAATAAAATTTAATAAATATAATAAAATATTTTCTTCATTTATAGTACAAGGCATAAAGATAACACTTCTAGAGTTTACCTTAATTTTTTTGCAAACATTTTTTCATTTCTAGTAAAATATCAACTAGTAAAAAACACAGAATTATGTTTAATAAAACAGTGGCACTCATATATTTAAATGAATCTATTAAATCATATGATGTTGCATAAAGCTGATTATAAAGTCAGCATACTTTATTTAACTGTAAAATATTATAGGTAAAAAAACCATAGCTGTCATAAGATTAAGACCCAACTGTTGTACAGAAACAGGATAATAAACAGATAGTAAGTTATTAAGCTAATTAAAAGACATAAGGACAATAAAAGATAGTACAATCTTAGAGCTTATCTACCTATTATATAAGATATAATAAACTATAATTTCAGTTAAGCGCAATCATGTAAACTCATGAGTCTGAAAACAACTCCTAATACAATTATAGCAGATGCTATGTAAGGTGTAAGAGATTTCTATTTTATACATTCCAAAATCTCACCAAATATCTAAAAGGTTTGGTAACCTTATCATGAAGAGTATTTAGAAAAACTATAGAGCTATACTTTAGTTATTATATATGCATCAAAGATTTTATATATGATATAGAAATAATGAATTCAAATAAGTTGGATATGTAAAGGAATTTTGCATGATGAATATAATATTCTAGTTGTTAGCTATTGTAAAAATCACAAACAAAAGATGACCATTTGTAACAACAGAAGCAATGGCACATATGGCTATAATAATAGATAAATACTTAAATTTTTAATGTTCTAATTATACTTTTGCACACTTTAAGTTAGACAGTATAAATAAAAGTAAAATGTTTTAACGTTTTAAGAAGACATCTGTTATTTTTTAAATATACTTATCACAATTTTTCATGGATTTTTTTGTCATTGGAGATATATAATTGTGACAAACTTTAAAGTTTTAGTTAGTATGGACGGTAGTTAACTTAAAACTTTTGAAACAACTGAATACTAAACTGAGGGGGTGGAAGGTGAGTTGGTAGGTCATATGGCTACCAACCTGAAGGTTGCAGGTTTAATTCCCACCCTTTGCACATCAATCAGGGTGCCAGCCAAAGGAAGCTATTGGTGGTTAGTAGGTCTAACAACATGAAAACCTTACCCATGACATGATCAGAAAAATCTGAGTCCTGATCCAGAGGTGGAAAAACTTTCTATGATGGAGTTGACCTTGCTCAGGTTTCATTTGATAATTTCTTTCTCTATTTTGGTGATGTCTGTCCCCTGGTTGGCTTGCCTTGAATAAATATAAAATAGGAATACCAAACTGCCCAGTCATAATAATATACTAACTACCATTGAAATATATAGAAAGTTTATTTGCTGTATAAATTTTTTATTTCAACTAAAAAATTAAGTTGTTTAATGAATTATTGAATTTTTATCAGAGATACATAATTGTGTCAAATATGAAAGTTCTATCCAATCTAGAAAGTAGTTAAAAATCAATCACAAGATTACTACAAATAGTCAGACACTTAGCAAGTAGAGAAAACCGGTTTAAAATGCACCACCTGATGTAAAGCTAGGGTGGTTAGCCTGGCAAGGTAATTTCTGCTTCCACTCTATTTCAGGCTTTGTTCAATACAAGTTCAAAACCTGTACAGGCTAAAAAATTCTTGGTGTGGTATATTTGTCCCAAGGTTAACCCACCTCAAATACTTATTTTTTATTATCTGAT